>JAJPUD010003763.1:14735-71877 GCA_023553655.1 Myrmecobius fasciatus
TCCATGAGCTATTGTTAAATAATCTAGCAACTGGTAATGCTATTCCCACTTTGAAGGTAAGGAAATGAAGAATCCAGAGCAATTTGTATTATTTTTAATTTTGTTTATTTATTTATTTTCTTTGCTTATTTGTTTTTTGACTTATTAATTTGTTTGACCTAGGCAACAGGTGACCAATAACCAGCATCTTGTAACCTGAACCCTATCTTTAGAGCACACATCAGACATTTCTTGTAAACCCCTGTGGTATGGAGTTGCTGTTCTTATACACACACATACACACACAAGTACACACGCATACACATCCTAGACACTCAAGCAAAGAGACAGGATAGCCTCTCTCAGAAAAATATGCATCTTTCAGTTTTTCCTCAAACAGGCCTTGATCTACCAGACCAAGAAAATTACAAACATTTGAAAAGGCCTAGGGTTTGCTCCAAGTACTTCCTAATTCAAAACTGCAGTCCTGCTTGGCCACATTGTGTGTAGAGATGCATTCTAGTGTATTAAAAAAAAAAAAAAAAAAAAAAAAAAAAAAAAAAAAAAAAAAAAAAAACGAGACTGATGCGGATGATGCGGGAAGGGAAGGAGGAAGGAAGGAAGGGAGGAAGGAAGGAAGGAAAGAAGGAAGGAAGGAAGGAAGGAAGGAAGGAAGGAAGGAAGGAAGGAAGGAAGGAAGGAAGGAAGGAAGGAAGGATAAAAGGAAGGAAGGAATGGAGAGAGGAAAGGGGGACAGAGAGAGAGGGAAGGAAGGAATGATTCTCTCAACCTTGGAAAGTTGGATATGCCTTTGAAGTGATTTCATAAAAATACTTGTATGGAAGTTAGACTAGAGAAAAGTATATGACCTGTACCTTGAATGTGATTTTGATATTATGTAATACATAATAATTGATCAAAACTGAAATAATATGTCTCTCCCTCTCTCTCATTTGTGATCTATTAGTGCTGAGAGACAATTTGGACTTCTTGAAATAGATTATGAAAGCACAGAAGACTTATGGCTGGTCTGAGCTCAGGACTGATAGTACTTCCAGACCTTTTGGGGCTTAGAGTTTTCATGGTATTGTGCTTCCAGAAACTAGGAAGATTCTTCTAGGTTTTGCTCATTCTCCCTTTTTTTGGATTAATCAATCTTGTGGCTAACCAGCCACCCCGCCTCCTACCCCTACCCCCTTGGAGCTTCTCTTTTTTCCTGGGGCAGCATTTCTCTTCTTTTGGCCCCATTGCTTTGAGCTTTTCCATGGATTTGGTATCCATCCATCAGGACCCATGAGAGGTTATATAATCCATGTCCATATTACTTGTATGAATGTTTGGCATGAATAGATTTTTAAGATTTTGTATTAGAATCATATTCTCCATTATTGGCACATTTGTTTTGGAGCTAAGTTTTCCTCAAAGTGGTCAATGTGGGTTTTTTCTTTTATTTTTTAAAGCTCTGTACTTGATAAATATAACTCATGTTCTCATAGAGAAAACTCTATCAGTATGATTAATCATCATGTTGTCTCTTGTCTGAGCTCTCACCTCTTTTTTTGTTGTTGCTAAACTTCTTTAAACAGTTGCCTACACCTGCTTTGGGTGCTTGCTCATGACTACAATTCTTGTCTCCCTTTTCTCCTCATATTCTTTTCCTTGAAATCTCTTTTACTCTTACAGTTTCATCTACTCTATTGAATTTAGTGAATCCTCTTTGAATCTTACCTCTATTTTCCATTATCATCTTCATCCACAAAGTTCAAGCTCAAAACTTTTGAGAGATAAGATGCTATTATTATCCCTATTGTACAGTTGAGAAAATTGTGGCAAACAGAGGGCAATTTGTCTGTTGTCCCCTAGCTAACCATTGTCTTAAGCTAGATTTGAATGCAGGTCTTAATTTCATCATCTGTAAAATGAACTAAAGAAAAAAAATAGCAAATGGTGTCTTTGCCAAGAAAATCCCAAATGGGGCCACAAAGAGTTGGATGTGATTGAAAAAATACTTAACAACAACATCCTGATTCCAAATTCAGTGTTCCTTCTAGTGGGCCACAAGGTTGTTATCTCCCACTGTCTACAGGAATATCTCTAATCAGGATACTGACCTCTCAAAGGCAGCATGTCCAGAATAAAACTCTCAATCTCTCCCCTTGCTCCTGCCCCTTTCCTTAACTTTAATGTTCCTGAGTGTGATGGCTTTTGTTCACTCATTTATGTAATCTTGGGGTCATTTTGGATTCTTTCCTCTCCTTCACTTCTCATATCCTACTCTATCTTGAAAACACCTCTTGAAAGCATCTTTTCTTCTTTGTTATTATTACAACCCTTCTGCTACAATTTTTTACGGCTCCCTATTAACTGATGCGATTATTTTCTTTATGTCTTTCACAGCTCTACTCTTGCTCCCTTCCAATCCATCATTCATACCATTGCTAGAAGGATCATCCTTATAAATAAAACTGTCTCTTGTGCTAAAAATCTACACTGGCTCCATATTATCTGGTAGAGTAAATTCAAACTCCCCTGCTTGCAATTCAAGGTCCTTTACAATATAGAACTATTTTCTCACTGTAGGCTTATCTATATTTTAACCTTCCTTCATATTTAACTTATTAACTAATTTTTCAGTCACATCTGACTCTCTGTGACCCCATTTGGGTTTGTTTGTTTGTTATGGTTGTTCATTTGTTTTTTGGCAAAGACACTGTAGTTATTTGCCATTTTCTTCTCCTGTTCATTTTACAGGAAAAGAGATAAAGGCAGAATTGAGTGAATCGCCCAGAGTCACACAATTCATAAGAGTTTGAGCTCTGGAAGATAAGTCCTTCTGACTCCAGGCCTGAGATTCTATCTAGTATACTACCTAGCTGCCCCCACCCTGCCATAAACTCTATGCTTTATTGTAATTAAACAATTCTCTTCTCCTACTTCCAGCTCCAAACTTAAATCTATATTACTTCTAAATTTCTCTATCTCTTTGCCAAAGACAATTCTCTATGCCTAGTATGTTCCCTTTCCTTTCTTAATCTACTAAAGAGCTCCATGTTCATTAAGATCCAAATCAAATGCTGAAACATTCCTTATTATCCCACTAGTTGGTAAAGACCTTCCTTCTCAGATCTCACATAACTCTTTGCTTTGTTATTCTGATACACTTAAAATATATTATTGCACATTTTTGTTATTATTATCTTTGTTGATATTATGTTTCCTATTAGATGCAACATTCTTTGAGGGCAATGATCCAGAATAAGCTAAGTTTTGTATCCTTTCAGCACCCAGCACAGTAGAGGAACTATCTGTAATCTTTTTTGCATTGTCTCCCTCTTGTTGGATTATGAGAATAGGATCTGTTTTGCCATTTTTTCTTTTGTGTTCCCATATTTAGTATAATGCCTCATACACAGTTTGTATCTAATAAATGCATATTGATGACTCAATTGTTATCAAGTTGCATTATTGTCAAAACTTTGCTAAAGTTCTTCTTAAGAGGCAGCATGTTGTGGTAAAGTATGCACAAGCCTTGGAATTAGGAAGGTTTATATTCAGATCCCAGGTGAGACACTGTGTAGGAATGGGACTGTGAGCAAGTCAATTAACCTGTCTCTGACTTAGTTTCATTTATAAAATTGAAAGTACTGGAAAAGGTCTCTAGGGTTCCTTCCTATCTCTCAATCTTTAATCCCATGTTCTAGGATTCTTGAATTTTGGGGGACAAGTCCTAGAAGATCCTGAGAATTATACCAGCCTTAATCGCAAAACCTTACATAGAATGAACACTATGATCTGTTGAATGAATTTCCAGGAATAAGGTCAGACCATTTATTGAATAGTGGAGAAGATAAGAAGAACTGGAGGAGTCAAGAGTCTGGGACAGAGAAAAGGTACCCGAGACATCTTACCTTTTGTGTGTTGATTTTTTTTAATGAACATATTATAATCTTACAAAATAACTGGCTTTAAGCAGTTTTACAATACAGTAGATCAGTTCCTTTCACTATGTCCCTAGTTGCCCCATGTCAAAAGGATTTGAACTGATGCACCGTTAGCAATATTAGAGGCAAAATCCCTACCCTGATAATGGAGTTGAAGAATCTACTTGAGAATGGTGCCCTTGTTCTTTTGTATCATAGGTAGTTCGTTCTGTCTGTCTGTCTGTCTGTCTCCCTCTTTCTCCCTCTCCTTCTTCCTTACCATTTTGATCAAAGGTACCAGCATAAAAGATCTGTCAGTTCTGGACAATTGTTTTGACAGAAAGATCATGACACACCCTCAATGAAAGAATTCTCAGGGAGAATAGAGACCAAGGGATGTGGTTATGGAACCAGGAAAGCAGGAGTAAACAGCCAGTGTCCCTCTTGGGACCATTGGATTTTTCACCTGCAAATGTGGAATGGACAAGGTTTGAGTACGTGTCGTTATCTCCTGGGAAATCTATGATCAGAGCATTCTAGTTCCAGACCTGTCTCTTGTCAGGACAGACATAGTCTTTCCCCCCTACTTTTGTATACTTGGTGCTAGCCATAGTGCCTAGCATAAGGTAATCCCTTAATAAATGTTCAATGATTGATAAGTTGCTGTGATCCCATTCACAGTACTTGGAGGAAATTGTCATCTCTGAAAGTCTAAAGCTGAGTTGAGATTTTATTAGTGCTAGATCAGATCCAACTGGAGCCAGGGAAAGATGGTATATGACTACATTATTTTTCTGACAATAAGAAACTGGTGCTTCTGTTCTCCTGCCATACCAGGGAACATAGGACATGGGTAACATAAATTAAAATGCATAAAAATAAAGAAATTCAAAAGAATACCCTGCTTACTTTATGAAGAGCACTATTAACAATAGACTTCCCATTCATGTTTAGAACTACAGTTGGGGTTGAGCAGCCTTGATGGCTCTCATCATTCTCTGATTTTATACCTCAAACTTCAGGCAATGCAAAAAAACCCCAAATGCTTATCCAAGCAACTGGGAATCTTCCCCATCTTCATGTCCAAATAAAAACCATTTTTTCCTAGCAGGATCATTTGTAAAATGAAGAATAATTTGTTATTTCTATTGCATTTCAAGAAAAGCTCACCAGCATCCTTAGAATCCTAGTCTGCTTCAGACACAGAAATATATTTGCTTGTTTTTCTGTGGCCTCGGGTGTGTAAAAGGGTGCTTTATCAAATTTAGGTTGTGGTTTGTTTTGTTTTGTTTTGTTTTGTTTTACTTCTTTCCCTCCAGTTTCCCCTTACTTCATTTCCATCCTGCTACAACTTCTAGGATAAAGAATCTTAATCTGAGATTTGTGAACATTTTTTAAGAAAACCATTCTGATAATTGTATTTCAAAATAATGGGCAGCTAGATGGTACAAGAGTGCTAAGTGTGGAGTTAGGAAGGCTCATTTTCCTGAGTTAAAATTTGGACTCAGATACTTAGTACTTGTGTGATTTTGGGCAAGATATTTAGCCCTATTTTGTCTCATGTTCCTCATCAATAAAAATGAGCTGAAAAAGGAAATGGCAAATCACTCCAGTACATGCACCAAGAAAACTGCAAATGGGTTCATGACCACAACAATTGTAATCCTATACGCTTTATTTTATGCATTAAAAATTGTTCTAAAGAGGATTTAAAGCCTTCATCAATCTGCTAAAAGGGGGTTATGATACAAAGATCTTTTGCTCTCTTAGATAATGTATGCTTCCCCTCTCTGCCTTTCCATTTTAGAATATATGTTCTTGAGAGTGTCAAGGATGTTAACTTTGAAAATAAGGATTAATGTGACAGTTGGTGAACATTTAATATTATTTCTGTGATAAAACAAACTGTGACCTTGGGAATACACAAGCCAAAGTGTACATGTTGTTCCAGAGCATATGGGAAAATAAGAAGCAATTTCTTTCAGGAGATCTATAGAGTCCCAGAGTTCATCTGTCCTTCTTTCTCTTTTCTCTTGTTTTTGTTCTTATTCGGAAGCTTTCAAAAGAAAATGGATGTAGTACAATATGAGCCTATAATCAATTAATATTTTTGCTTCACATGGCAACACGTCTAAGGTGCTAAAGAGCAATAAAAATGTACCAACAAGAAACTTACTCAGATACCAATACAAAACTTATATCTTTGGGAGTTTGGGGTATAGGAGGGTAAAGATGGAACTTAAATATTTAAATCTGCTGCATTGGAAGGCAAATTACTATTCTAACTTCTTTTAAAACTGAACTATCGGGCCCAAATGGCTAAGAGTAGACTGTAGGTCTCATATTGCTGAAGTTCACCTATCTCCCCACACAGTGTCACCCTAACTCCATGTGTTTCTCCAGTTAGCCAAGTTTCTCTCTATGGGTCACAGATTTTTCATGCAACGTTTGATTTGAGTTTCCTTTGGACTTTCTGGATCATCTCTAATTGCCAAAAGTAACCCCCTGGGTATGTTTCCATACTTGGTTTAAGGACTGAGTCACCTTGACTCATTTCTTCCTCCATCTCCCTCTCACCATCCTTAGTTGGGGCCTCCTTTAACCCTAAAGCTGATAGATCTTCTCAAAATTATTTTCAGATTTTCTTCATCTTTATGTCTGAATTTCCACTCTTTTTCTCCACTGTCATTTCCAATATATAAGAAGTCTTGTCTGACAAGGACATCAAGGATGATAAGAAAAAAATTGAATTCCTGGGGTTACACTAATAAATGAACACTCAGAAGGTTTTCAGGAAATACTTGCTACTAAGTGACTGAGATTCATATTCAGGTTATATGCATTGGGCAATTTCTGTCCCATCCTGTCAGCCTTGGGAGCCCAAGTCTACATAGGGCTCTTAGAGTCAGAAGTAGGTGAATCTTCCAATAAGGATCTATGCCTTTAGCATCTTATTCTAAAAGGCATTAAAGTAAGGAACTTACAGGAAAAGCATTAATATTGAGAGATCAAGGCCTCATGTGGGGGGGGGGAAGGGACACCGAGCTGAAAAAAAATAAGATTGGACAATAATATAGGGAGGATATGTATCATAAAATTTCTTCTCTATTTTTTTAAACTGAACTTCATGAACCTGGCAGAATATTTACATGTTGTGGAAGCCTTGATCACTTAGTTTGTCTAATTGGCCATCTTGCCATCCTATAATGGAGGTTTCTTAAACACAGAATAATTACATTTGGAAAACATTAGTATAATGTTTTGACATTGAAAGCAAAGGACTTTAATCCTTACCTGCCCTGGAAAGAAGGAACAAATACAATTTTATCCTAGCCTGTGATACTTTTCTTCTGATGAAATAATAAATTGAAATGGGGAAGCTATCTTTTCTAGCATTTCTCCACTATCCATAAGCTTTGATTCCTGTCTCACCTCTGACCTCATCCTTATATTCCAATAACTATGGTCTTATCAGGTTTTCTTAAATTTCATATTTAAGATGGTATTATTGCAAATTCTTCTGGTTCACATGTGTATTTGGAATAGTAACTAAACCATGGAGTCACTAACCAAAGTTCTTGCAAGCCTGAACATCCTAGTTTTTCTAGATGCCTCAAGAGGGATCATAGGGATAGAGAATGAACTTGTGGTTTCATTGATGTAGGGAACTCCCCATTCAGCATGTCAGTACCCTTTCTGAGATTCCAAAGCCTTAAAGAGTTGCCTTGAGTACTGAGAAAGTAAGTGATTTAGCTGGTTCACACAGCCACCATTTGTCAGAGGTAGGATTTCAATGCAAAGCTTTCCTGGTTCCAAGGACAATTCTGAATTCACTATACCATGCTGCCCTAGATGGTGCAATGTTAGGGACATCAACAATCCTGACAAAACCTATCCTATTTGAATAGACTGGAAGCAAGGGGGAATTAAGTAGGTCTCTTGATCTCTTTTCCACTAAGTTGTTTTTACTGTGTTTGTGTAACTCAGTCCTGCTCCCAGGACCTCAATTCTACCCATCAAAAGATAACTAGGATCACAGTTATCACACAATCTCTTAGTCCATGTCAAGACCCTACAACCAAACAAGGAAGGATTAAAGGGCTATATCTGTACTTACCCCTAGAATCCTAGCATTTGTTTTGGGACATATACTTTACAGCAGCATGTATGTGACAAAGGGTATTTGTTTTACCTTAATACACAGCAAAAAATATATCATATATTTCATATATTTATGTAATTTATGTAGTTTTGTTTAAATACTTGTAGAGTTCATGACTAAATTCATTACTGCTGAAGGAGTCTGTGCAGCAGAAGAAAGGAAGCAACATAGGTTAGAGAAGAAAGAGCTGGCTAGATGGTAGACCGTTTGTGGTAAGAAGGTACAAAGAGTCCTTGGAAATTTCTCCTAGATGATTTTGAGTCTGTTTCCAAGCTGGATGTGAGTGGGGTGGAGAGCAAGGAAGGAGAAGAAAAGAAAAGTGTCAGAGATGGCAATGAGAGTGGGGGATCTTGGCCCATCAAGGGTAGTTGTCCTGTCACTTGAATGAGGTTCTCCCCTTTTACAATGTATGATAATGATGGTTATCAATAACTCATATGTCTTTTGCCATGCTTGACGCTTAGAAGTATTTTCTCATAGAATGTTTTCTTCTCCCCTCTTCTTGTTTTTTATGAGCTCCTCCAGGAAATTCTTCTTTCCACCAGTATTGGTTTAAGAGAATTCTTTTCTTCAGACTTCCCTTCCTTCCTCACCCATCCCACCCCCCTTAGACAGAGGGTCTCCCCAAGGGGGGGCAGTCCCCTTTAGCTTACAGCTTCCTATGCTAGCAGTGGGGCCTTTTGCCCCATTTATTGATTCTCTTCTGCTTTAGGATCCCGGCAGGTGCATTCATCTTGCTCACAGTCAGCAGCAAATGGGATTACCTATGGGGAGATAGACAGAATTTTCTGTAAACTTCCAAGTGTTTTTTTTTTACCCTCCCCAGAGTGACATAAAAAACTCTTTTTTTTAACCCTGTATTGTTTATTTCAAGATCATTTTTACACACAATTCACACAGACTTATCTTTATTGCATTGTTATTCCTTTTTCTTATACTTAGAGGAAATAATCAAAATAGGCAATTTCTATGTCTTATATTTTCTTCCCAGTAAATCATATTGTGACAGAAAACACAGGAAAAAAAAAGAAAAATGAAGAAAAAAAATATGATTCAATCTGCATTCAGACTCCATCATTCCTTTCTCTGGAAATGGCTAGCATTTTTTATTATAAGTGCTTGAGAATTGTCTTATATCATGATATTTCTGAGAAGGAATAAGTTATAAACAGCTAATCATTATGCAAAATTGCTGTAATTACAACCTGGTTCTGTTTATTTCACTTTGCATCCATCCATGTAGGTCTTTCCAGGTTCTTCTGAGAGCATCCTGCTTTTCATTTCTACTTGGGAATTTTCAACACTTTTCATATCCATTGTCTCATTTGATTGTCTTATGCTCTAAGACCTTTGAGATAAGTATTTTTTTCTTCCTTGATGTTAACCGTTTCCCAACTGGGATTCTTAACCTGAGAATCCTGATTTCATATAGCCTGTGAATCTCAATGGTGAAAAAATAGTGCAAATTGATTTTTCCCTAAATTCTAACTGAAATTTGGCACTTTCTTCAAGCATTTAATTATTTTTTTTTCCTTTTGCTGAGGCAATTGGGATTAAGTGACTTGCCCAAGGTCACACAGCTAGGAAGTATTAAGTGTCTGAGACTGGATTTGAACTCAGATCCTCCTGACTTCAGGGCCAACACTCTATCCACTGCACCATCTAGCTGCTCCTAAGCATTTACTTATAAATGAAAAAAAAAAAAAAAAAAAACGTTACTATGAGAATGTTTTACTAGATTGCCAAAGGGGCCAATGATACAAAATGGCTAAGAATTATTGTTTGAGAGAGTCACTGGGGCAAAGGTAACTTGCCAAGTGACTTGTCAAGCCTCACACAGATAGAATATATTGAATGCAACTTGAACCTAGATCTTTTTGACTGATAGAACTAACTTTCAATCCACTATATCATGATAAGATAGGCAGGATACTCATTTTGCAGATGAAGAAACAGGATTTAACAGATGAAGTAACTTGGCCAGTGTGCCCTACATTAGTGACAGAGTTTATGCTAAAATACATATTTCCTGATTTCTAATCTGGGACATTTGACATTTAGCATCAGATGATATGACATGTTTTAAGTGCTGAACTTGTCGTTGGGAAAACTTGAATTCAAGTCTTACCATAACCACTTATAAATTGTGTTACCCTGTTAACAGTATGGCACTGTTAACTTAGACTCAATTTCCTCATCTAAAAAATGGAGTACTTTTCACATCCACCTCACCAAATTAATGTGAGGATCAAAACACTTTGCAATCCTTAAAGGGTTGTACAAATGTTAATTATTAGTAGTAGTAAGATAGCAGTAGTGGCAGTGATAGTAATGATAGTAGTAGTAGTAGCAGTAGTAGCAGCAGCAGCAGTCATAGTTGTTGTAGTAGTAGTAGAAGTAGTAGTAGTAGTAGTAGTAGTAGTAGTAGTAGTAGTAGTAGTAGTAGTAGTAGTAATAGGAAGAGGAGGAGGAAGAGGAGTACTAGAGGAGTCAAAGCATTGTTATAATCTTAGGAATCTTTAAAGTTTTATAGGAAAATTCTGCCACTTTTGGTTCCTTTCATGATAACTATATTTGCCCTGTCTGCTCTAAAGATTTACTGAAAAGCTCAGTGCTCTGGTAAAAACCCAGCTCTCCTCCACTATTTTGGAAATGACTAAATTCCTTCTTCATAGGATTCCCCCTTTCAGAAGGGGGCCAGAACATATCTATATTTCCACTAGACCTCCCTTTCCCCAACAATTGTGCCTTCAGATTATCCTTTTTGCCAACTTGTCTATAATGATTTGCAGAAGTCATGGTTTATGGGGTGCAAAAATACTCTGGGAAGTATGCAAAGAATACACAGAGATCTTGCCTTGTATTTGACCAAAAAGTCCAAGATAGTCAAATTCATAACCAAGAGAAATCTATTCACAGTATGAATACAATGGCTATCCAAGTGCCCTGAATAGAAGGATTGATTCAGGGATTTTGCTGGGTAGTGTTTCTTAGGTATTGCTCCCAGCTGAAAATCATGTACCTGGGGCAAGGTAGACAAAATGATATAACAGGAGGAATAAGGTTTCTTTCAAATACTGGTTTATATGAAGCAATATTCACAAGTATTTAAATGAGGCAGCTATAAAGCCATGACCAGGAGGATGATGAGGTGAGATGAATGGCCAGGGGCTTTGACTTTGTTACTTCCTTGGGTGACCAGAAATCTGTCAGGAACACAGCATAGGGCAGAGAAATGATAATCAAGTGGACTCCTTGATCAAGGTCTTCTTCAGCTTCAATGTAGAGACCAAACTGGCTAAGTTTTAATCTTGTACTTCAGGCTTGTAGGTTATAGTAAATTTACCCTTCTAAACTTAGCTAGTTTGGGAGCTGGGATAACTCCTGGATATTTTAGTTGTTACACATGCATTGACTTTTCAAATGGAAAGGAATATGGAAATTGCATGAGCTGATACTGTAGGCCCATGTGCAGAGAATGAAGCAAGATTTCCTTGACCAGTTGCAAATGAGCAAATTTTCTAAAAATCTTCCTTCCAGTTCTTCTCCTATTCTGTCCTACCATATGATCTATGCCTTCCCTTCAAGGTGGCAAAATCTCCTCCACAATATCCTGTCAAAAAGGTTATTCATCTGGTGTAATCACCTTCCTCATTGCTCTTTAAACTCCTATGCTCTCAGCACATCCAGATCAGTGATTCTAAAATTGTGATGAAGAGAGATTTCTAGTGTGATCTGTAGAATTGTCTCTTGAATGAAAAATGCACTTATGTCACTTCATTTAAAAAAACAGACATCACCTCATGGCTGTTTCAACAAACAAACCTTTCCTCTCATTTATTCTATGGAGGTTTGAGGGAGGTAATATTAGGTCAGAATGGTTGTGGTGGATGGTTGCTTTTTTGCTTTTGTTTCTGGTATTAAACAAGGCTGAAGAAGATCACAAAACCATCCTAAAAATCCAAAACTTGAATCCTGTAATTCTTAAGATTCTCCCTTTCCCCCAGGATTCCTTCTTTCTCTTGGATGTCCAAAGAAATTCAATTTAAGGAGGCACAGAACATCAGAGGAGAAAGGAACTTCAGAGGCAATCTAACATTCCCATCCATAACTGAAAAAGAGTTGCTATGAGGGTGTACCTTATGAACAGAAGTGAATCCCTTTAACTCTAAAAGTTGTCTATCCTACTTCGGATAAAGCTGGTTTTATGAAGTTTTGTTTGTATCTTTGTAACTCCCATCCAATCACTGATCCCATTTTTGTTCTCTGAAGTCCAATAAAATAAGATTCAATGCCTCATCCATACAGTGACCCTTTAAAGAGCTGAAAACAAGTATCATGGTCTTTCCCCCTGCCTCCTTCTCCAGAGTGAACATCCCCAGTTCCTATATGATCTTCGTATGTCACAGTTAAGAGAAAACTATACTCTAATTGTTCTCTTTGTATACTTTCCAGCTAATAGGTGCTCTCTAAAGTGTATTAGCCAAAATAGAACATGCAACTCTAGATTCTGATCAAAGCAGAATAACAGTAAGACTATCACTTCTTTACTTCCAAAGTCTCTTAATACTAAGATCACATTAGGAGTGTGTGTGTGACAAAGGAGAAATATTTGAGGAAAATAAGTAAGCTGTTTTTGGAAATCAAGCCCTGCCAAAAACCCAGATTGGTTTGGCTGATAAACCAATTCAAGTGCAGATCAGTACTTTGCAAGATCTGCTCTTGTCCCAGGGGCTCCCTTGCCCAAACTCTGTTTACCTACCTTCTTGGAAGAAAGGGTTGAAGAACAGCAATCTCCACCATCATACTGACAGTAGGCTCGGTTGTTGATTGTATCACACCACCCATCTGCTTGAAAAGGCTGGTGAGGAAAATGAGAAGTCAGTCTCTATATGATCTCATTCATCATTGTTCCTCTAGATCAAGCCTAGGATTATACGGAGGAAAAACAGAGAATCCATAGAATGAGTGAATTTGACAACTTTTTGTGTTTCTAATTCATTTAAACTTAATTTACCTATAAGTCAAGATGATGTCATTGGTACTCTTTGAAAACAAAGGATAGACAAGAACAACAACAGGACTAGGAAAGAATTCTGGCCAAACCTTATACAGAAGTGAGGTATTTGTATCTGCTAACGGTGATGAATTGTTTTATTAATTCCAGGACCAATGACAACTTAGGGCTGCTCAGTGTCATGAGTATCAGACATCTCTTTAGACTCCTGAAGAGGTCCTTTTGTGCTGGTCCTTGCATATTTTTGTAAATGGTTATAAGCTGCTTTGTCCACAGGGTCCCAAAGATGGCATGGGGGAATGGATATGAATTATCTCCTAATTTTCTCAGGTTATAACAAAGTCTCAAGACAAGAATGGCTCAACTGATTAGGAGTCCAGAAGGAATCTGTAGGGACTATCCTAAAGCTCTAGCCTCTACTTGTGGCTCCTATCACTGCTTGGCTTGCTGCCAGTCAGACTTGTAGGTGGGTCATTGGTCATTTCTCCTGCTTCTAATTCATCAAGGATAATGGCATCCATCACTTCTCCTGGATCATTTGATGACTTAGAAATAGGAGTTTCCAGAGCTATGTAAATGCAAGAGGATGACTGCTCCAGAGCAGCTTGTCATTGCATTTGGTGACCCCAGTCCTGGGGCAGAAATGTTCACACATGTGTAGCAGTCCTGTGCACACAGTGGTGAAACCACAGGGTAACAGGGGAGCAAGCCAAACAGTTTCCATTTACTCCTGTTACTGCAGCAAGTTAGCAGGAACCAAAATGGGAATCAGGCCCAAGCCAAACCAGAGTTAATGGAGTGTTTCACCCCAAAAGAGAACATATGATAAGAACAGCAACAAGTGGTTAAACAATAACTCAGTGGCCCAACGCCATGAATCTGAAGAGGAAAAGCCCTGGCAGGAAATACAGTCCCACAGCATCTTGGAGGACTTACCAGCCAGCCCACCTACTCAATAACATTGGCTCTCCTCCATCCTGAGCTGATGCATTACTGCAAAACCTCTAAAAACCTCCCAAGTTAATTGCTTAGGGCAGGAGTTCTTAACCATTTTTATATTTTCAACCCCATTGGCAGTTTGGTGAAACCTATGGATCTCTTTGAAAAATAAAGTTTTAAATGTGTAAAATAAATAAATATTATAATAAAAGAAACTAAATCTATTGAGATATTGAGATTATAAAAATAAAATTTTTAAAAAAATAAGTTCATGAAAATCCAATGCAGAATCCATGTTTTTGGCTATATAACATACAGGTGCTTCCCAAGTTATAACTCTTATTCTGAGCTTTCATGAGCAAATGCCTTGTTCATGCCTCAGTTTCAGTTTCCTGGGATTATGTCATCCATTTCAAAAGCTTATAGATGCTGCTAGTAAAAGATTACCTATGAAATATATCACATTAATTTATATTATATTAGATATGTATTATTTTATACATGTATATATTTATTTAGTGACCTTGTTTATATTTGAATTTGGCATCAATTTGGCCACTATTCTGTAGTTTAAATAGGCAACAACAATTCTAGCCATCATTATTTAACCAAATCACATGCTAAGAGGTCTCCCAGTAACTGAAACCCTAAGCACACTGCACACCAGTGTGCTGACCATTGAAATGCTGCTACCTCTGAGATGAAATATCATGACCATTTAACAGCTGTTCAACAATGTCAATTGAGAAGAGGAAAGAAGACCAAGCTTTCTTTTCATCATAAAGGTCATTGAAGGAATAACACAAATCGCTAAGAGTGTGAGTATTTTGGATATTTGGGACATAGTGTTTTGTTTCTATAGAACCCTAGTCTGATGGCAAAATCAGGATTTCTATCATACATCCACCCAAACAAGGATTTATTAGACCCAAGGCAATCTCAGATGCCTATGGGAATACCTGTACATGACACAGTAGGCCAGAAAGATGATTAAGGGAAGAAAGGTTCAGAGGTAAGCTTTCCTCTTTCAACCTCGTATCTTCTCGTTTTTTTTCCAAAACTCTACCTAACTCATTGAAAAATTAAATCCATGTCAGTTCTTTTCCATGCAAAAATATATTTTAAAAAAATACAACAAGACAAATATGCTTTCCCTCCATACGTAGATATAGCTTCCAAAGTGAGGATTTTAGGTTTTCTTATATCTATAAGAAGAATTTGACAGTGAGGAGTGATAAATATTACAATGGGTGATGGAAAGCTGTGTAATCTACTTCTCAGGAGGCCTTTAAGAGAAGGATAAATTCTCATCTGGAAATCATTAAGCATGGTCTGCCTGGAAGAAAGAAGCATGGCTAGGTGACCTCCTAGGTCCTTTCCAACTCCATAATCCTATATGACTAAAATGATTTGCAGACTACTTTTGTGCCTCTGTGAGGTCTTCTAGGAAGGGAAAGGGAGGGAAGAAGAAAGAGAAATGGGGAAATCATTGGAAAGACCAGGATTTCATTTTACTCTATACCTATTAGAATTAATTGCTCCTCCCCCAACCTTCCAAAACCAACCACTCCACCCTAAACAAACAGAGTTGCCTATGGCAACATGTGCTGGGGAAACTTGACTGCTTGTATCCAAAGTTACAATGGAAAAAAAAATAGGAGGGGGAAAATGACTAATTGATCCAAAATCTTGAAAGCCTCTGAAGCCTGGACGAAGTCTAGGGGGTTTTGTCTCAACAACTGAAAGGTATCAGGCTTGGGATATGGGATATAATATTGGAATTACCCTCAATGAATTTAGGCATTTTTCCTCCAAAAGAAAGCTTTCTCAGTCTGACAGAGAAGAGTTCCCCACCACCACCATAAAGCCATATATTCATTTCACCACCTAGTCTTTTATATTGCAAAGCCTCATTTATGTGACATCAATCAGAAAATTCATCATTTGGATAACTGAAGCTTGTTTCTTCAAGGCTAAAACTTTCCTTTTAGTCATTTTGGTAGATATCTTTATTTTTTAAAATGTACATATTCTTGTGCTCTAAATTAGAATTTAAGAAGCATAATTTTGGTTTTTCGATGAAATAGTTCCTGATTTAGAGCATCAACATCAATACAATGCTAGGGAGATTTAGGAAAAGAATGTTGAATTTGGAGTAAGTTCAAATCTTGATTCTGCCACCTATTTACCATTTCTGCAATGATTCTAACAAATCCCTTGATTTCTCTGGTTCTGGTACTGTAAAACAATCTTTTTCCAGTTCTAAAGCTGTGATTCTATGATCTTAAAACAGGGAAGGATGGGGGGTAGGACTTAGCTAATGAGCCCAGTACTGATGAGTGTGTACAGAAGAGTTGATTGGTACAGCAGCATACCAAAGTGGGCTTTGGTCTATATGTTTTCTATACCTGGTGGTGAAAAAGAACCCATTTGATTTGTTATAGGACTGAGGCTATAGTATCTTCAAAAGTCAAAGTAGATCTTTTGGTCTGGCTCTTTACTGATTGACTGGTATGGAATAAGAAGAACCTGGATGTCCAGGTAGGGGCTGCCATGAAGCTAAGAGCACATGGTCTGTTGTTTCCTTCTATTTGCTCTATTTCTCATTTTTTTTTCTTTCCTTTTTTTTTTCTTTTTGCTGAGGTAATTGTGGTTAAGTGACTTGCCCAGGGTCACACAGCTAGGGAATGTTATGTGTCTGAGACCAGATTTGAACTCAGGTCTTCCTGACTTCAGGGCTGGTGCTCTATCCACTGCGCCACCTAGCTGCCCCTCTTTCCTTTTTTTAAGAGAAGGAGCATTGCCTCACAAATGGCAAAGCCTCAGAAAGTTAGAATGACAAGTCATCAGAAGTCCAGGATCAGGAGTGCTGGATGGGATTTGCCTGTAGTCAGGTGGTAAGGAGTTTAGTACTTGATTAATTGCTTGACCCAGCCAGGGGTGGTTGAGATGGGACTTACACAGCATTGTGCAATCGTTAGTGGGACAACTGTTATTTAGAAACTGATTGAAAATCCCCAGGGGCTGTGGTGATTTAAGGGAGAGTATTTCCTTAGGTGTTGGGGGAAATGTTTATGCTTCCCATCTTGCCATATCTTTACAGTAAATTCCAGTTGAAGTTAATCAATTAAAAGTAATTGAGACCAATAACTAATGCCTAAAAGTAGGGGAGGAGAATATGCTGGAATGGGGGTTCCAAGTAATAGCTAGAGAAGAGTTACCTCACCTCACCTATAAACCTGAAGAGGAAATGTAAAGAATCTAATATTGTGAACCCATGTGTACTTTATTTTTTTATTTTTTTATTTATTTTTTTTTTGGTGAGGGAAGGGATAGGGAAGTATAAAGCCAGAATCTCCCTGCACTAATGAAGCCTTCAGGATTTGCTTTTTGCCCTCATGCTGAATGGCCCCAAACTTCTTTGCCTTTACAATTGCTGTTTGTTTGCTTTTTTAAATCACCGTGTTTTGTTTTCTTCTCTCACTGACAGACTATCAGCTATGATTTTTTGCTGCTGTCAGTATGACTGTGTGTAGCAGTCTCCCCACCCTTCCAATTTATTGCTTCTATTAGGCTGTGGGTGGGAAATGAGATAAAAGCATTTCTCAGAAATATGTCTAAAAAAGGAGTAGATAGAGGCTGGAGTGAGGACCTGGGAGGAGCTCTCCTATGAGGAAAGTAGATGAGCCATAGTGTATGACATCTGTTTTGGCTGCACAAAGGACTGTTTTTCTCCCCCTCTCCTTGACCTTCTGCTTCTGAGCTGTGTTCCCAACAGTTAAGGTTATTGAATAAGTGACCTCCTCATAAATGAATGATTCTTATGCTAAGACATACAGGTACATAGTAAAATGGGGCATAATATAGCATAATATTGGTCTATATTCCTGATATCCAGAGACTGGGACAGTCACCTTCTCTGTGTATGTGGTCCCATGACAAAAGTACCTCTTCAAGAGGATAAGCTGAAAGTATGGCAAACAAGTTACTGATGTGCCTGGACATCAGGTAGTGTAAGCTTGCAACGTGGCCCTGGTCACCCCACCATCTATGCTCAGAATACTCTCTACAGCACCCCAGAAGAGAGAATTTACAATAATAGAAATCATGTATCTGAAAGAAAAGAGAGGCCCAGATGCTTTCTCTGGGAATGTAAAAGGGAAGACAAATTATTTTACTATGGGTATAGAAATGAGTAACTGTGGCCTGGCCTATCATAAAATAAAGTCCTCTGGGGGGGGGGACTAAAATATGATGATTGATTGAATAAATGGATTATTGAAAATGCTCCATTTCTTATCAACTTCAAATGGATTTCCTTCTAAGTTAATGAACAAAGCATATGAATTTCATGATACTTTTCTTTTCCCAAGAAAGGTAGGGCTGAAGCAGAAAATGAGAAGAGAGACAGAGAGATGAGAGAGAGACAGAGAGAAAGAGACAGACAGACAGACAGAGACAGAGACAGAGATTGACAGGCCAAGAGATATATGGAGTTTGAGATGCCTTTGGGATATCTGACTCAAAATATCCAATAAGTAGTTGGTGATATGAGACTAACACCAAGGAGAGAGAAGGTTGACTCTAATTGTGGGAATAATCTTCATAGATATGATAATAAAATAAAAACTGATGAGACCATCAAGCAATATAATATAGACTGAAAAGAGAAGACCCAGGATAGAGCCTTGGGGTGCATTTTTATAGGATGTAACATGAATGGAGATCCTGTACTAAACAATGAAAAGGAGCAGTCGGATAAGAAAAAGGGAAAGAACAAAAACAGAGAGAAGAGAGATAGAGACAGAGAGAGAAAGAGAAAAAGACAGGAGAGAGAGAGAGAGAGAGAGAGAGAGAGAGAGATAGAGAGAGAGAGAGAGAGAGCACTCCAAACTTCAAAGCTTAAACTCTTAGAATTTTCATTGGATATGTGTAGACAGGTCCCATCCTCCCCTCCTCATACGAGACACTAATTTCTTCTATCTTCCTCTCATGTTTCATGGGATAGTCAGAGATGCATAGCAGAGAACTTCTATAACCAAGATGACTAATTCTCTTAAGATAAAGGACATGATAGGACTCTGCTTCTCTTATTACAAAGTGTTGGAGGCCTGGAGAAGGTGTTAATCTAATCAAAAATTGATTCATGGCTAAGGCCTGATTACTGTTTGGTTCTGCCTTTCCCAAGTCACCTCCCAACAAAAACCTCAGTCAGTCAGTCCTTTGGATGACTAATCACAGTCACATCTGTTTCTTTGTATTGTTTAGGCTGCATCTGTCTGGCCAAATAGAAGCTTTTTTTTTTCCCCCAAAGCAGCTGTGGTGCAGGCACCCAGTGAAGTTTTTCTAACAGCTGGGGTGGGGGGAGAGTGTGTAAAAATATAAATACATATATATATACATATGTCCACATATATACATATACATCCATTCTGCTTCTGTGCTCAATGATCTTTGATCCACTTGTTATTTTCCCAACGCCATGTGTTGGAAGAATTCACTCGCTTTTATCAGCCTGCTGCTTGAGCCCTCTTGTGACCCTCTTTGGAATGCAAAATCCAGACTCTCTTAGGATCATAGAACTTCAACTGGAAAGGAAATTTGGATTTATCTAGTCCCATCTCTCCACTCAGTCGCCCTGCACTCCTCAGTGACTCAGTTCTTGTTTCCTTGCAAACTATCATGAAATTATGAGATGGGGAACTGAGAGATCAATCCAACCCTCTCATTTATAGATAAGGAAACTGAGGCCCCCAAAGTTGAAGTAAACTTGCTCAGATTCACCAAGGTCATTCACAGCAGAGTTAGTATTTGAACTCAGGTCTTCAGATTGCTGATCTATTGTCTTGTACTTCACAACACACAACTGCTATTAACTGACTCGTCTGTCACAATTTATTTATTTTTTGTTTGTTTTTGCTGAGGCAATTGGGGTTAAGTGACTTGCCCAGGGTCACACAGCTATAAAGTGTTAAGTGTCTGAGACCACATTTAAACTCAGATCCCCCTGACTTCAGGGCTGGTGCTCTATCCACTGCACCAACTAGGTGCCCCTTTTCTCCTTTTTTTTTTTAGTTTTTATTTTTGTCACACTTAATTTAGATAGCAGGATGCATATTCCTTAAGCATGCATGTAAGGAAGGTTTCAGTTCTGGTCCTGGAATACTGAAATCAACTGAGCAAGGGAACAAAGGAGCAAGACTAAAGTTTAAATGGGTACAAAGCCATTCCCTTCCTCATGTTTTTTTTTTTTTTTAATACCTCAGGAACTGATTAAAGACCTAATCTGAAAAAAAAGCCATTGAAGGTCAAAGGGCTTAGCATTTGGTTTGACCCTTTGATTTGATTGCCCCTTGAGATTTAAACATGGAGAAGAAGGTAACCTTGGAACTGGGTCATTGAGGCCCCAGCCACAGCTGTGCGTGTCTGAAAGCAGAGAACAGCTGTTTTTAGGCAGAGGGAGCATGAAGCCAGGTGGCTAAGTTGGTCCTGTATCTCATTTCCATCATCACAAGGAAAATGAGAAAGAGAATCAGCCTGTTTCTCTGTGTTTGGACCTTGGAGATCAGAGGAATGTGTATACATGGGGATAGCCTGCCCTGGCTTGGTTGACTTCTCCTTGTGAGATGTTGTGGGTTTGGGGAAAATCCTTCTAGAGATGATAAGAGTTTAAGTGACCACACATCCTTTGTTGAACTGGGTGCTTCTACTACCAGTGGTTAAGGGACAACTCCTACAAAGCTGGAGGTAGGAGCTGAGATGTTCCACTCTAAGTGGGAAAACTATAGCCTTATCCCTCTGAACCTCTCTATTTAATTCTTACTCTACCATTCAGTATTGATAAAAGGTATTTGTTGAGCCTTGATTGATGAATTGAGCTACATTGTTCAAGAGGGTATTCAGAGGGTATTGAGTATTTTAAGGTTTAGTCAAGGTATTTATTCCACAAAACTTAAATCCAGATCCTGTCCTTCACAGCTCCATTACTGGCCAGAAATGTATGTGGTCTCTGAAGCTGAAATCTAAAAACTAGATGTTATTATTAGATCTTTCAACAATCCCAAATTGCTCCCAGACACAAAAGTCTATCTCCTTGATGCTAATATTATCCTGAAGTGGCTGTCAATAAGAAAACACTTATAACCTTGGAGGAAGCAAAGTCAACAGTAATTCAAAGGCCTGTGGAAAGCTTTATAAATTGGTGGGGAGGGGATACATGCTAAATTGCTATATTACCAATGATGAGTTACATATATGAATTTGGATCAAGCTTGAAGTGTGTCAAGGAAGGAAGGGAGGAAGGACAGGAGGAAGGAAGGGAGGAAGGAAGAAGAAGGAAGGAAGGAAGGAAGGAAGGAAGGAAGGAAGGAAGGAAGGAAGGAAGGAAGGAAGGAAGGAAGGAAGGAAGGAAGGAAGGAAGGAAGGAAGGAAAAGAAAAGAAAAGAAAAATTAAATACCATGTTGGCTAGTTTCTAAATATATGACATTTGACAAATTACTTAACCTCTGTATCAATGTAATAATGGTATTCCAAAACTTTTGATTTGAAAAATATATATATCTTATATATATAATTGCAGTTGATACAACAACTATGTGAAATAAGTGCTATCATCCTCATTTTACAGCTTTAAACTGAGACTGAGATAAATAAAATGGCTTATGGGCTTGTGGAAGAATCGTCCTATTCTTTCATGGTAGAACCTCTAACTTTAAGATAGAAATGCAAGCTAAAAAATGTATAGGATTCAAACTCAAGTTCCCTTGTATCCAAGATCAACAGCACTATCTTAAGGCCACTAGCTGCTTCCTCTGTGAGATTAGAGATGAACTAAATGTCTTCTAAGGTCATACACAGCTTTCAATTGATGATCCTTTGATCTCCAATCTTATAAAAAGGAAGTGAATCAGGGCAGTTAGGTGGTGCAATGGTTAGAGCACCGTCCCTGAAGTCAAGAGGACCTGAGTTCAAATCTGTTCTCAGGTATTTGACACTTCCTAGCTGTGTGACCCTGGGCAAATCACTTAACCCCAATTGCTTCAGTTAAAAAAAAAGGAAGTGAATCTGAAACAGAGTATGAGAAGTTAAGTGGCATCTCTAAAATATTAAAATTAAGGTATTAATTTAAATAAGTTAAAATAAAATTAAGATGTTTAGTACAATGTATAAAAACAAGAAAAAAGAATAATGGGAAGGCATGAAAAAGCTGCTTATTCCATTGATGGTTCATCCAACATTTAGACCAAAATTTTTTTTTCAATAAACATCAAGGAACAAAATCCAAGAGCAGGAGATCTCTTAGGGTGGAGGGAGAGTGGTGTAGACAGAGAAGGTGCTAGTGGCATGGGATTGAAGGGGAAGGAAATGGCAAAGGAGAGAGATAGGCAAGTCTTGAATGGAATAGTTCCTCTTCTTGTTCCTTGCCTTCTTCACAACTAACATCTCTAGCTACTTACATAATGCCTGCTGGATGCATTCTCATCTGAGAGCAAATCCTAGATTCCCCTCTTCTATCTCCAAGGGCTAAACTGTTCTATTGGAAGAGGTTATTGGTGCAGTGAAAGCTAGGAGACATTGAACATATTAGGAGGCAGCCTTAAATGGACCTTCAGAATAAGAAAAATGTTCCCACCCTTAAAGCTCTACCACTCTTAAAAGGAACCAAAAGTTTATGAATCTAGGGCTGGTAGGAACCTGAGAAGACATCTTGTCCATTTTGCAGATCGGAAAACAAACAGCTAGGAAGCTTTTGCTCAAGGTCATACAGGTAATAAGCCTTGTAAGTGGGGTTTTAATGCAGGTTTTCTGAAGAGAAGAGAAAAAAGATGACTTGGGAAAGAATTGAGTTTCCCAACATGGAAAGTCAGCAATACTGAGGCTACCCAAGACTTTCTTAGCCCACTTGGGTCTTTTTATACGGAAAAGATATAATGCTTTCTCTTACTTCCCTTCAAGGAAATATGTTTATCTAGGAAGAAGTGGAATAGATGAGAGAGAATAAAAGATCAAATTTCTTTTATTCTTCCAAACTTCTTATAGTTTAAACTACTCCCAAAGTAAAAATGACCAAGGTCCTTTTCTACCCAACGTAAGTAATCAGTTTAGGTTTTAAAAGCCCAAAGTGTACTTTACCATCAAGGCACAGCCTTTTAAACACTTTATACATGGAGCACAAATGGATGAGGGTGGGGAAGAGATATTTTTTACTAGTATAACCCTGGCTAGGTCCTTCATCACCCATTCTAGCCAGCTCACTGATACTCTCACCTGTTCTTTATCCTTTGCCTTTCCCCCTGCCTGTATTCCTTAGAGTCATTTAGAGTTCAAGAATAAGATGATGAGCCATGATCATTGATTTTTTTTGCCACAGTCTGTCAGAGCAGCCTAAACTTAATGCTGAAGTTGACAGCTGTCTGTAACATTGTAACTATAACACTGGGATGTAAGGACTCTCCACGATGCTTTGGAGTCAAGGGGGAATGGCTCATCCCTTCTCAAGGATAGCAGAAGATTCAAATTTTAGTCATTTCCTTGCATCAAAATATGAAATGTCAGTGAAAACAAGAAGGAAAATAAGCAGGACATGCACAGGATGGTTTCAGAGGAAAGGGAGAGTGGGGAGTAGAAAAGATGAATATATTCATGGATGCACCATAAGAAAATTACAAGCAAGTCTGTTGGTTGGAAAGAGCACTGCTGGTGCAATGAATCTGGACACATGAACTTAAATATCGTGCTTGTGAAGAGAGCTATAGTACAGTGGGAAGAAATCTGAATTGGACATCAGAGGATCTGGCTTGATTATTTACTATTTCTGTGTAACTTTGGGCAAGTCATTTATTCATCCTGATTTCTAATCTCCACAACAGTAAAATGAAAGAGTTATATTGGATGAACTCAAATATCCCCTGTAGTTCTGGAGCATAGACCAACAGAATGTGTTCCTTTGCAGAGGTAGAAAGATTCTCCATCTAAAGTCCCAGAACCCTGTCTATGATAACTGTCAGAAACATTTTAGGAACTCTTTTTATACAGATATAAAAAACAAACATGTACTCTTCCAAGGGCAGAGGAAAACAATCCCAACTGTTATCTTATTGTGTATCTGTACAAAAGTCCTAAAGTCAATTCTTAGGACTCAAGGATCTATATAATGTACCACATGGAACAATTCATCCTGATGGACAATGTGGAGATTCCAGCAGCTAGAATATCAATATAGTATGTATATGTATGTGTGTATACATATATATGTGATGTGAAAATAAAGGCACTAGAAGTGATGATATGAAATAGATCTGTGAAATAAATTTGGGAGAGCATAGTGGTTAGTGACATAGAACAACCACCAGTATAGACATCCATCACAGGTAACAAAGGTTTGCCATTTATTTATGTGAAATAGCTCATGGGTTCAAATAAACACAACTAGGCAAGAAAGTCACACTGACTGAGCAATTTGCTTTTGAGGAGACACCACTTTTAAGGTCTCAGGGGAGATGAAAGAGTGAGCATACAGGATTTAGGGAGTGAGGGGAGGAACTAGGAAGGAGTTTGGTTATCTAAAAATATGCTAATCAACACTGGATGGATGTGTCAACAATAGACTCCAGCACTTTCTAGCTATGTGACCTTGGGCAAGTCACTTAACCTCAATTGCCTTAGCCAAAAAAAAAAAAAAAAAAAAAAAAGATAGATTCCAGCTTCATATCATTCTATGCAAATAGGACACTCTGGGAGAATTATATTGATTATAGGAACAGGATGGGTTCATTTTAGCAATTCCTGAGAGTCAACTGGTTTAGAATTCACAAGATGGTTTACAGTTCCCATCATATGTGTGTATGTGTGTCTATACACACACATACACACATATGTATATATCTGCATAGAAACACACATACATGAGATGTGTCCAACTATTTTACTTGACTGTACTTTTTTGTTACAAATTATTTGCTTTTTTAATTGGGGAGGGGAAGGAGTTTGAGAAGTAATAGGATTCTAGCAAAAATGAAAAGATAATGGAAACATTTTGAAAAATGTACAAGAAAGAACAGAGGGAGATGGATAAGTAGGGCACATTTGAAATGAATATGTTAAATCTAACAAATTCTTCCTAAAATGCAAGTTTTCTATAATAAAGATTTATGGTTTCCTATATACTTCTTTTTACTTTCTCTGTTATATGGGAATGTTCACATTTGTTGATGTTTGTAAAGTTCAGAATAATTACAAAAAAAAAAAAACATTTTTAAGAGATTAAGTCTCAGAGTTAAGGAAGCTGGATGCACAAAAGTCAGAACTGAAGGTTCCAAAGTATGCATGCTGAATTCTAAGGAGCTTCAGAGGCCATAAAATTCAATCTGTCACTTTACAGATGGAGAAACTGAGGCCTAGAGAGGTAAAGTGCTTGCCCCCAGATAACACATGATTTGGGTTCTCTGAATCCTTTCCCCTACAACATGCTGCCTCCTAGAAACAGGGCAGTAAGTGCTTTGCATGAGGCTGGAGGAAAAAAAAAAAACAGTGTGAGGGGGGTAATTTGGAGTATCTTAACATCTGACACATTCCAAACCATTACAGACACCTTCCCCCAACACAGTCACAGAAGAAAACAGGAAGATGAAGAGACTCATTGTGACTTGTATTTCAGCCAAAAATAACCTTTCAACAGCCCCTTTCATTTTGTTCCTAATAAAGACTCATGGTAACCCATGGACTTTCCCACTCATCTTACACATCTAAGCAGCTGACTTTCTAATATCTAGCACAGAAAATGAAGCAGAAAATATCAATAGTCCACCCATGTTAGCCTGTCCAAGGACAAAGATAAAGTGTACGCTATCCTGGCTGTGTAGGGTTTATTGATAACATGTTAAAATTGGCAAGATTCTGCTGGGAGTAGTCATATTGGCTAGGTGTGGAGTAGCTGGAATATCGATATACAAACTCCATGCCCAAGTTTTCACTTCATAGTTTTATGTTCACATTAAGATCTCCCACTCTATCTCAGGCCATCTCCAGTCATCCTGATCTATATCTTGCCACTGAATCGAGATGGACCTGGAGGAGAAAGTTACTTTACTTGTTACTTTACACAAAGAGGCTTGTTACTTTACACAAAATTCCCTCACTTAAATCCAACTCATGCATGTTACTGTATCACCTTCCTGATATCACGGTATTCCTCAAGAACAAAGGACAAACAACAATAAAGTTATATAAAGTGCTTTAGATTTGGATGCTGGAATACCTTAGTTTCAAATCCTGTTGACACTTACTAGTTAAACAGGCACATAAAAGCCCCACTACCCCTCAAATTCCCACACTAGCCCAAGTCCTGGTCAAATTTCCAAGACTAAGTTAAATATGGGTTGTGTACAGCGATGATGGAGGGAGCTTCTACATTGAGCATTCCCTTAAGAACAAAAATCACCCATCCTAGGAACACTGGCATTCACTTACCAAACTCCTAACTTGTAAATGGCTAATGAGTAAAATCTTGCCAAAAGCCTGAAAAGTTGAAAGGATATAAAATCCTAAAGCTCCAAATGTGGAAGACTTGCCACTTCACAGGTGACCACATTCTAGGAGAAAGGGCTCCTCAATGACACAGATCAGTGATCCATTCTTTGGACACTTCTCAAACAGTATCTATACTAAGAGAATTTGGAAAGAGTATCATATCTGGTTAATAATAATCATGACAGCATTAACAACAACCACTGACATTTCTGTGGCATTTTAAAGTTTGTAAAACACTTATACTCTTAATCTCATCATCTTCATAGGTAACATTTATATAGTACCTATTGCGCTAAATGATTCACAAATATCTTATTTGATCCTCACAACAACCATACAAGGTACTATTATTATCCTCATTTTACAGATAAGGAAATTGAGATAAACAATGCTTAAGTGACTTTCCAAAGATCACACAGCTAGTAAGTGTTTAAACTAAGTCTTCTCAATCCCAGGCTCAGTGTTTTATTCACTACACCATTTACTGTCTGAGCTTCACCAAACCAAACCAAAATAGTAGAGATATAATTTTCTCCATTTGATGGATAAGGAAACTGAGTCTTGGAGGTTAAATTACTTGACCAAGGTCACTCAGGTATAAGTGTCAGGAATCAGTATTAGAACACAGGTCATCACAACAAAGTGTGCCATTCATAATCACGCCTGAATGCTACCTATTTCATAGAATGGCTAGGAAGAAAATGCTTTTTAAAATCTTAAAGCACTAAATAAATGTTTTGGCCGGTGATCCAGTCATTCTCCACAGTTTGGGAGTCATTAAAACCTACTGTTTGATTTCAGGATAGCACCTCCATCCTAAAAGTGCCATATGGAAGCAGTTTTTACCATATTGTATGGGGATCATCAGGAGTCCCCCAAGGCTCTCTAGGTGGTCTGTCAGCTACACTTTTGTAGCACTGATGTCTATGATGTGACAATGATTATACTTTTGTTTCTGACATGAATTAATAATTCACATATGATAATACCTCAGTGTCATTCAAAGCAATGCCATTTTTCTCATTAATTCTAGTGAGGTTTTTAAAGTGAAGTAGCTGGCCTGAAGAATTTTTATGGAATGCATATTATATACATATATGTATGTATGTATGCATGCATGCATATGTATGTGTGCATTTTTTGTTTAACTGAAGCTTTCAATGAGAAATCTCCCTCCATCAATACAGGTTGGTCCTTATTCTGTAACTTATGAGTGAGTTTCTTGGAGACGTTGGGAAGAAATTATGTGATTTGTCTTGAGTCAAACAGCCAGTATGTGTCAGTCATTATTTGAATGCAGGTCTTCCTGATTCTGAGTCTGAAGCTCCATTCACTATATCATGCTGTCCTTCAGATACACATAGGACAGACTCTATTTGGAAGCTACCATTGATTCCCCATTACCACTAGGGAAATAAGGGGCACTTGGCCCACACATCTGACATATCTTGTAGACATGATTATGGTGTGTCTATAGCCTTGTTTCCAATCTAGACCCATTCTCCCCTCCTCAAGAAACCTGAAAATCCTCTTTTCCTAGGTGTTCTTTATAGTGCAAGCATTGATTCCAAGCTCGGCATAGTCTGCTGACCAATATAGCACAATGAAACCCCACCTTGAACCAGACCCATCCCCTAGACTCAGTCTACCAGCTATCTAGTGCTACAAGTATGAGACAGAGTTGTGATCAGCAACAGGGATGTACCCTTCACCTTTCCTTGGGGTGTTCAAAGTGACTCTCAAGAGGATCAAGTGCCTTTTCCCAAAAATATTGCACTGACAGTGGGATTGTTCTCCAAACTGCTACTTCCTCCAATTTTAATGTATGTTTTGTGCTACATACAAACATGTTCCTCCTGCCCTCTAGTTCATCCCCTACACTATCCTGCTCCCTTCACCCGATGAATTTCCTCAATTTACAGTTTAATCCAGTGAAACTCCAGCTATAGTTTTAAATTTTAGTTAAAAAAATTTCTGGCCACCTTTTAAGAAAACTGTATACATTTTAGTGTGTTCTGAACAGTGGTGATGCATTCTTGTTTCTTCAGGCCCCTCTTAAGGTCTCACAGCCAGAATGATGAGCTTCCTCCCAACTCCAACAGACACTCAATAACCAGACAACTGGACTCTTAAAGAAAGCCCTTTGTTGTCCATTCATTTCCTTCATATTCATTCATGGCTGACTCTTCCAAATGTTGCATGGAGTTTTCTTGGCTAAGATTCCAGAGTGCTTGCTATTTCCCTCTCCAACTCATTTGATAGATGAGGAACCTGGGGTAAATGGAATTCAGTGATTTGCCCAGTGTCCACAGTTAGCAAGTATCTGACACCAGATTTGAATTCATCAAGCTGAGTCTTTCTGGCTCCAGGCCCAGCACTCTGTCCACTGTTTCACCTAGCCCTTAACACATTTTACAGCATGAGCACCTAGTTGCCAAGGGGCACTAGCACTATGATCTGGGATTAAAATGTGGCCTGAGTAAACTCTATCCTAACTGATTACCTGCTGAAATGTGAGCTACCTGATAATGCAATTAGGTGATTTGGGGACTATAGAATATACGATTATTAAGGGAAGATATTATTTTGTCTTCTTATCTCCTATTTCTTACACAGTACCTGGCACATAGTAAGTGCTTAATAAATCTGTATTGAATTGAAAGTCCACCACTTTCCACAGCTGTAGTGTTGAACTAAAAATGACTACATGCTATTACACAACTCTTAGACAAGAGAAGACCACTTGAAGGCTGAGTCTTGTAAACCCAGAGAAGAAAAGGCTTAAAGGTCAGGCAGGTCAGACATGATAGAAGCTTGAATGACCTTGAAAGGATGTCTTAGCAACAAGACTATACGATGATCAATTCTGATGGACATGGTTCTCTTCAACAATGATGTGATTCAAACCAGTTCCTATTGTTCAGCGATGAAGATAGTCATATACATCCAGAGAGAAGCTTGAGGGAACTGAATGTGAACCACAACACAGCATTTTAATGCTTTCTGTGAATATTTACATGCATTTTGTTTTCCTTCTTAGGTTGTTTTTTTTTCTTCTCTCTTTCTAGATCTGATGTTTCTTGTGCAGTAAGATAACTGTATAGATATGTATACATGTATTGTATTTGTCATATAATTTATCCTATTTAGCATGTATTAGATTACCTGTCATCTAGGGATGGGGGATGGGAGGAAGGAGGGGAAAAGCTTGGAACAAAAAAAAAGTTTTGCAAAGGTCAATGTAGAAAAATCACTCGTATGTTTTGTAACTAAAAAGCTTTTAATTTAAAAAAAAAGAAAAAAGAAAGGATGTCTTGTGGAAGAGGTGTGGAGCTCACTTACTTTTGTCCCAGAGGGCAGAATTAGGAACTAAAGAGTCTAAAAGAATATGTACACTGTCAGATGAGGGACTGGGCCATTTTTGAACCTTTGTATCCTTAACACCTGGATCAGTGTCTTGCAAATTTTGTTGTTCAGCTATTTTAGTCATATCTAATTCTTTGGGCCTTGGCAATGATATTAGAGTGGTTTGTCATTTCCTTCTCCTATTCATTTTTACAGTTGAGAAAAGTGAGACAAAAAGGGTTAAATGATTTGCTCAGGGTCACGGAGCTGTTAAGTATCTGAGACCATATTTGAACTCAGATACTCCTGACTGCAGACCCAGAACTCTTCATTGCCCCACCTACCTGTCTTGTAAATAGTAAGTTCTTAATAAGTATTTTTTTTTAATTTGAAGTTGTAGAGAGGCAGATTTTGAATAAAAAATTTTACTAATATTTGGCGCTCAGGTTTTTGGAAGAATTGGGATTTCTCAAATGTGGAAGGCTTTTGAATGAATGCTGAATGGTCACTTTGTGGGGAGGGGAGGGGAGGAGTTGTAAAGATCCTTCCTCATTAGGTATGTGTTGGATCAAATGACCTCCAATAATCTCCCAATTCTGATATTCTAGGATCCTGGGATATATGATGGATCAATACAAGAACCTCCAGGTACAAAACATTATACTCCATTAAGAGACAGAACTTTGTGAGCATAGACTTGTCTATCTTTGATGCAAAAATGAAGGAGATTCAACTTGGTCTTGGTGAAAAAAAAAACAAGGTCAGGAGGAGGAGGAGAAAAAAGAGGAGGAGGAAGAGCAAGGGGAAAAAGTACAGGTGGAAGAAGGGGAAAAGGAGGAGAAAGAGGAAGAGAAAGAGGAGATGAAGAGGAGGAGGAGAAAAGGGAAGATGAGGAAGACTAGGAAGAAGAGGAAGAAAAGGAGGAACAGGAGGAGGAAAGGAGAAGGAGGAAGAGGAGGAGAGGAGGAGAAGGAAGAGAGGGAAGAGAGGAGGAGAAAGAAAAAAGAGGAGGAGAAGGAAGAGAGGAGGAGGAAGAAGAAAAAGAAGAAAAAGAGGAGGAGGAAGAAGAGAAGGAGGAGGAAAAGAAGAGGAAGAGGAGAAGCAAGAGAGAGAGAAGGAGGAGGAGGAAGAAGAGGATAAGGAAGATAAGGAGACAGAGGAAGGGTGAGAAAAACAGGAAGAGGAGCTGACATTGGAGAATCCTGTACAAAGTAGAAATTTGTTGACCATCTCCAAGCATGGCCCTTAGCAAAATCATGAAGTCGACTAAATTTGTTGCAGGGCTCTCCCCTTGAAGGTGAAGTAGCTAGTACAGGGAAAAAAATCATTCGTTTAATTTTCCTATGACTCAGTTTCTTTATCTCTCAAGTGAGGGGCTTGGAATAAATGGGCCCAGAGGATGCTTTCAGATCAAAATTTAAGATCCCACAAGTCTTTGTTTTTCAGCTGTCTTATCCCCCACAAATTGTAGCTGATAGTGGCTTAGATCTCTCCTAGGGATTTAGTTGAGAAGGCTTCTGGGCACACAAAAAATGCTTCATTTATGGTGAATTAGAGGGCACCCTGAGAAAGTGAAGGGGTTGTTTGGAGTTAGTGGAACTTTTCTGGTGCTATTCTAAATGTCACAAAGAAGTGGCTTTCTGAGCCTGCTTGACCCTCTGCTGGCTACTGTGCTGGAGCTTATGTCTGACAAAGGATCCCAAGCCATGGCACCTTCTGCCCAACTGTTAACAGATGGAAGGCAGATGAGATGAAAAACAGATAATGCTTCACAGAGGAACTGTGTACTTCATGTTAGATTAATGGAATTGAGGTGAATTAAGCCCAGGAAAGGAAGAAAGAAGGCAGGCTATTTTGCTCCTACTTTATCCTTCCTATTATTTCTTTCCATCCTCTTTTGAGTCTTTTGGTTTGATTTCAGTTTACAGGAGGGCAAGTTAAGCCAGAAATGGCGATGGTAATGTTACATCTAAGCCCTCAACACGTGTGTCCCATCCTTCTTCCCCCTTTCCCCCCCACAGGCCAGGCAACTCGGCCGGCATTTCTTGGCTCTTCCTGCCTGCCTGTGGAAGATGACTGGGAATGCAGACTGTGGGAGGAAACGACAATGTTCATTGTTTGGATTAAATATTTTTCTTGGCCTTTCTGCTGTTTGCTGAGTGTCTTATTTTTTCCCCTTTCTCTCATTCTCTCTCATTCCCTCCCTCCCTTGGCAGTCAGAAACCCTACTCAGTGCAGATAGAGTGGGCAAGGGGAATGCTGCCTCCAATTTCTAGCCCTTCCCTTCAATGCCCCTTAATGAGTAAAAACATCACAGGGGTAGTGAAGAGAAAGAATGTTGGGCCTACAGCCAGAGATTCTGGGTACAAATTTACCTCTGCCTTTTGCTAGCTATGTAACATTGAACAAATCATCTCCCCTCTCTCAGCCTCAGTTTCCCCATTGATAAAAGGAAGATGAATTTTAAAAGTCTTTTCACTCTTTATAGTGTGGAAAGTATTTAATTCTCTGACACTGATATACTTTGGGGGGGTTGTTGGGGTCTTTCAAAGGTTGCAGTAGGTACAATTTTCCAAAATTCCCATTAAAACGTGAGCTCCCTGAAGGCAGGGAAAGTACATTTTGCCTTTCTTTCTATAGCCAATGCTTATCATGGTGCCTAAAACATAATAACTGCTTAATAAATACTAGCTGTGACTGACTGGTCACATCTTAAAAATGAGGCGATTGGATTAAGTAAATTCTGAGATTCCTTCTGGTTAAAATTGAGGATCCTATTCCCTAAAAACTGGATATTTGGGGGTGTTCTTCTTTTATGACATATATCCACATTCCTCAAGATGGTTTTGACTCTGAAACTATGGCCATGAGGTTCTGAAGAATGAAGAATGAGAGTGTCATCTATGAAATCTAATGCTATTAGATCATCTTACTAATTAATATCTACTGCAAACAATATATTGGTCCTCTAAAAGGATATGGAAGAGAAAAATCATGGATTCTGCCCCCATAGAGTCACAATCTATTGGGAATATGAGACATAGACACATGAACATTGAAAATTTAAATAACAGTCCAAGAGGGCAACTGAGTGGCTTAATGGATAGAGCGTGAAACTTAGTATCAGGAAAGGTTGATTTAAAATTCTATCTCAGACATTTATTATCTGTGTGATAATGAGAAAAATCACAACTTCTCTCAGGCAACAATTTCTTTATTTGTAAAATGGAGGTGAACATATATAACCTATATCAGGTTGCTTGCCATGTTGGAGGGGAATAATGGGAGGCAGAAAAAATTAAATTCAAAATCTCATTTGAAAAAATGAATGTTGAAAACTATCTTTACATGTAATTGGAAAAATATTCTTTGCCAAAATAGATAGATAAATAATGAATAAATAAACAAATGAATGAATGAAAAAATAAATAAATGGGGATGAAATGACTACTAAGGCTGTTATGAGGATCAAATAACATATTTAAAGCAATTTAAAAACTTGAAATATATAAGTGCTAGCTATCACTATTATTATCACTATGCATTATTATTATTATTATAATTCCAGATAAGAAAGATTTTGCTTTTTGCTGAGGCAATTGAGGTTAAGTGACTTGCCCAAGGTCACACAACTAGGGATTGTTAAGTGTCTGAGACCAGATTTGAACTCAGGACCTCCTGACTTCAGGGCTGGTGCTCTATCCACTGCGCCACCTAGCTGCCCTGATAAAAGAGATTTTAAAAATTCTTTTGAGTTGGAAAGAGCATTTCCAGTCTCCCAATTCAAACTACTGCCTAGTGCAGGACTTCTTTTCCTACTATCTCTCAGAGATAGTCATATGATATACTTGAATGTGAAATTCAATGCCAGATGAGGCTATAAGCTTGTTTAGAATAATACTAAATGTTAATAAGTTCTTCTTTATTTTTGACACAAATGGATGATCTAAGCAATAAGTGCTAGAATTTCTAGGGAAAGAGAAATGGCTTTAAATTTTCAAAGAAGAATTTACAGAAGACTGTTAAAAGATTTAAGCTGCTAGATAGAGTACCAGCCCTGAAGTCAGGAGGACCTGAGTTCAAATCTAATCTCAAACACTTAACACATCCTAGCTGTGTGACTCTGGGCAAGTCACTCAACCTCAAATGCCTTAGCAAATAAATAAATAAATAATATTTAAGCTGCTTTGAAAGATAGATGAATATTGATCACTTAAGAGAATGGAAAGGAGTATGGAAGGATAAGTTGGGGAGAAGGTGTTATTCCTGGAAGAGAGAAAAATATGAACAAAAGAACAAGGGTCATTTTTTAAAAAGAGAGAGAGAGGGAGATGTTTAAGGAATGCTGATCATATCAGTTGTGCTGTGTAAAGGATTTGTGTGAAGAATAAGGTTGTTGATAAACAATAAACTATATCCAAATTTTACATTTAATGTTTTTTTTAAATACAAGAAAGCAGGCTTCTGAGGAAAGTTGAAGCCATATTGTAAAGGACCTTGAATGCCAGGATAAAAAAATCAGAACTTTATTCTGAAGGCAATGAGAAGGTATTGAGAGCTTTTGAATGCTGGTAGTGATGATATATAACTATTGTTTTCAGAAATACTGATGAGTAATTAGTATCCATGATGTTCTCAAGCAGAAAGTGATTGGACCAATTAGAGGTCTACTCTAGATGCCCACTTACAAAATAATAATGGCCTGAACTACTATGGGAATGAAAGGAAGAGATGGACTTGGGAGCTATTTGAGAGGAATACTTAACAAGATATGGTAACTGGTTTACCCATGAGGTCAAAAATGAATTTCTCCTTTTTTATATAACAAATTCTAACTGCATGAAAAAGTTTACAGTTTTCTCTAAATTGATAGGAAGTAGGAACTAGAACTGTGATTTTATTTGGTATATGGAAATTCCAGATGAGGAAACTCCCTTCACCTATGCAGGTTGCACTTTCTCTGAAACTTTTCATCAAGAATAACCTAGAACACTCAAGTCACCCAGATCGTATCTGTCAAGGGCAGGATTTAGCCCTCAGTCATCATAGACCAAAGGTCACCTATTCACCCACTATGTCATGCTGTCTTTCAAAAGTGTAAGAGTTGAAGTATGAACCCAGTTCTTCCTCACTCCAACCCAGCAGTCTGACTCCTCTGCCATGCTGCCCTTTGAGAATATAATAGTCACTGAAAAATGTTTGCCATTCCTCTTAGAAGGAACCAAGACAACCCAAGAAGTGAGTCATGGGCCACAGATAATAACAATAATTCCGATGAAGCTAACACAATTACTTTAAGGTTTCCTTATAAAGCATTCCCCTCTCAACAGCCCTGAAAACTAATTAATGTGAGTTTTAAGATCTCCAATTTGCAGATGGGAAATCTAAGGCTAAAAGACATTAAAGCTTAGGATCATGACACTAGTAAGTGATGATTCCAAGACTTTTGTATCAAGCTCCCTTTTTCAATCATCACATCCTTATCCTCTTAAATAAAAAACTATAAGCATTTTTTTTTCCTTACAAAGAGGTGAAAGGGTAACCATAGGTTCACCAGCATAATTGTTGATCTGCTATATTTCTCCCAGTATTCTTTAAATACCCTAATGTCCCAGAGAGGTTTTATCTGTCACCTAAAGAAATTCATTATTCTAAATGGGCTAACACACACACACTTTACATATACATATATATGTATATATAAATATATGTATATACATATATGTGTATGTATATGCATATATATGCATATATGTGTGTAAATATATATAATTTATCAACATATCTACAGCCCCCTTTCTTTTAACTGCAGCCTATTTTTTTAAGTTCTTATACCTATGAACAAGCTCCAAACTGGGCAGCTATTTACTCTGATTCTCACCCTCACCTGTCATGCCAGCCTGGGTTACAAGCCCTGCTGTTCTGTTCTCCATTAGTCATTCAGCACATCCCAATTCGATTTCATCCATATGGAACCTATTCTCTGTGCAAGAGCCTTGTTGACATTCCCTTTATCTGTGGGATGCTTGTCTGTGTATCCTTTGCTCTCATCTGCAGATCTGGTGCATCTGTTTCACACCATGTTCTCCGGCCTCATTTCCTTGGTCTTGGCTTCTCACTGAGCAGAGAGCCCTGGCATTCTTCCTCCTCCTCCTTAAAGCATGCAAATCCCAGGGAGATATCCTAGCAGGTGGCTCAGTACCCCCAAAGGTCTGCCACGTTAGGTTTTTAGAAGCCTGGTGTTACTGGTTCACATGCTTTTGATCTCCCTTCAGTCATTTCTTCATCTTCCCTCCCCCACTTCCACTTTTTTTTCCTCCACCACACATTAAGAACACCAAACAACCAGCAGCCAATTCTATCCTTGGGATACAGAGCCAGAAAGCCAAGGCATCTTCAATTAGGTTCACAGAGTACTACTTTTGAAAACTGCCACGTCTCTTACATCCATCTGCATCCTCTTTCCCCAGCTCATACAGCTACCACTTAAGTTTAGATATCTAAATAGATATATAATTTGAATAGCCTGTTTTTTCTCCCTCCCTTACAAAGTCACTCTCTACTCCAATCTACCATCTACACAAATGTTAATTTAAATCACAGAAGCCAGTAGCTCTGACCATATCATTGTTCTGAAGAAAAGTGGTGAATCTCTATTGCTTCTAGAAAAAAAAATACAAGGTTTTCCATTGAGAATCAGCATTTAAGGGTAAATCTATATCTGGGGTTTTTTTTTGTTTTGTTTTGTTTTTTTTAAGTTATTTGCCCATAACTTTCCTCTGATCTGCTCTGTTCTAGTCAAATCAGAAATAACTGGTGAATGAATGAAAAGGTCACAAGAACTTGATGCTAAGTTGTGAGATGAACAATAGACACTCTCATTTTCCTCTTGAACTCCCAACCAATGTCTAACAGCTTTAGGGAACTGGTGTTTAGTCTTGGTCTTTCCACCAGGGGAAATTTCCCTATGAACTGTGAAATCCTGGATAGATGAAACACAGAAATGAGGTGACAAAGTATCTAATTGGCTTCCCTGTTTATTTTTTGTTTGTTTTCTTAGTGGATATGTAGCTTGTGGCACTGTACTGGCTTCAGCTGGAATCAGAACACCTATGGTCAGAACTAGCTCTGATGCTGCTTCCTGTATGATCCTGGACAAATCACTTGGATAAGTGTGTAAAATGGTCAGGTTGGGACTAGAATGATTTTCCAAGGAGATTAATCATGTGATGAGATCCAGAAAGAAGCAGCCTTTTAACATACATGAAGTTCTTTCCTCCCAAGCCTGCCCATTCCCCCTACCTCTTGCCCATTGGCATATATACAATGATATCCTTTCCAAACATTCAATGACTTCATTCTCTTTCCTTTTATCACACATAATGTATTCTCAGAACAGTAGCCCTTAGCTTAAAGAGTTCTGGACTTGAAGTTAGGAGATGGGTTCAAATTCTGCCTTCTCTATTTCCTAGCTATGTGACTCTGGGCAAAATTTTATCACCCCAGAATCCCATTTTCTTCAGCTGTAAAGTAGAGACAATAATAACTATACTAATTACTTTGCAGAATTTTCATGATGAAAAGTGCTTTACAATTTTTTTTTATAAATATAAGTTATCATTCTTGGTTCTGACTTACACTTTTTTAGCATTGCAGATAAATTTCAGTGTGGAAATGGCACTAATGGGGATTGGTGAATCTTCTGCAACTTTTAGTCTTCGAAGGCTCCCTAGGGAACTGGGAAGTTCAATGACATGCCTATAATCAGAAAGCTACTCTGTGTCATGGCAAAATTTGAGCTTAGATCTCCCTGATTCTAAGTGTGCCTCTCCATCCATTATACCAATGGAAGCTGCATTTAGTGATTATTATGTACTGGAAAATGCATTCACACTGGGTATAGATAAATAAAAAGGGAGAATGTAGTATCCTTTCCAGTGGCCTTGGCATTTTAATTGGAAACAAAGAACTCAGGCCTATAAGGATACCTCATTGAGGTTTGCATGCTTTAAAAAGGACAAATGTCAAGATTTTGTTTAGCAAGGAATAGAAACAAAGAAAATGAGGGAAGATAATATAAAAAAGGGGCCTCAGTGGAAAAAGGGCAGGAATATTTGAGCTGAAGGAGGAAGAAAATATAACCATGATATCAATAGCTGATTTAGAACTTTTTGATTTAAAACAAATCTCTTTTGACCCTCACAACAAACCTATGAGACAGATTAGTATTATGATCTTTACTTTATAGATAAGGAAACTGAGATTCAGGTTTTCCCAGGAACACATAGCTGGTGTATGTTATCTGAGACAGGATTTGAAAGCAAATTTCCCTGACTCCAAGTTCAACATTCTAGTCATGAGTAGTATGGGACTAGAAGATGAGAATTGCTGAATATCAGAATCTGAAAGTTAGCAAGTACTTCAAACATTAGATAGCCATACTTGAAAAAGTAGTCCCATTGATTTTATCATTGATAAAAGACCACAATATCATCAGATCAAAGATGTAAAGCTGGAATGACTTTAGTGGTCATCTAAGTTAACCTATAACTGAAAATGTTTTCCTCCATAAAATACTGAGAAGTGGTCCATTTCTGAAACACTCATTTTTTATGAGGATTTTCTTTTGCAAACCAAAATTTGCCTCTCTTCTGTCTCAGCTCATTGTCCTTTGGTCTGATCTATGGAGTCAAAAAGAGCAAATTTCCCCCTCTACCACATTAATCCTTCAGATTCTTGAAGGCAGAACCTAGAAAATCATGAGAAATTTCATATGAACATGTGGGAGCAGTTGACAAGAAGTTCAAAGATAATGAGGACTCAGGCAAAAGAGTGAAAACTGAAGTAGGATGATGTGAATAGCAATGAGTAGGATTGAATTGAATAGGAAGGGAAAAAAAGGCAATGGGGAAAGACTCCAGTTAAAGAAAGTGTTTCAATAATAGAAGAGGGAGGATCAGAGGAGAAGGAAGAGTAGAACTCAAGGATGAAAGGCAAGTTGCTAAGACAAAGTGGGTGATTAAAAAGACAAGAAAAAAAAGGCATTGGAAGGGGTTATCAAAATAGCAACCATATGAGAAGGTGTAAAGGAACTGAGAAGGGACTAACAAAATGCCAAGAAGCACTTGAAAGTCTTAAAGACCTTATAATCTGCCACCAAAGCTCTTTCAGAAAGTATCTGGCAATAATTTTTTAAAAAGAGAGCAAGAGGAACCTCAGATCTCACTTTCAACAAATATGGAGAGCAAGGAAAAGCATTCCTGTCAATGGAATAAGGTGTTTATCTTTCTGGAATAAGCAAATAACTGATATTGATTCTCAAAACTCCTCTCTTCTAAAAGAGAAAGCAGAGTCAAATCTTCAGCTTCCCAGGTATAATCAACTCTTATAAAAATAAGAAAAAATATCTTTAGAGGCAGAAAAGGATTGTGACCAGCCTCTTAAAGTTGTCAGGTCAATCGTGACTCAAAGAAAGAGAAACAAAAGAAACATTCGATATATATGGAGCAAAGAAAATGGTATGAAACTTTTCCTGATGAGGAAGAACAATGGTTTATCCTACATGGAATGATCATGGGAATTTAAGTTGTTGTCAGGTAAGAAATTTCCTAATAAAAATAGAATAGAAGGTCTATTCTATCAGATGTATTCTTGATGGTTAGTGTCTGAGCTGAGAGACATTCAGAAAGTCATCTAAAAACCTAGTAGTAACAGTAGAGAGGTTTTCTGTTTTCACAAGACAGATTTGTCAAATCTGATGACCATTATCCTATATTGTGTTTCATGGGCAGAAATGATACTGACAGAAGGAAGCTAGAACACATTACTAAATATTCTTATAACTTGAATAAGAAACTGAATATCTTAGGTTCACAGGTACAGTTTTCATTAAAGCTTCCAATCAAAAGCAAATGATTAAGAAGAGGAAGACATATTTAGGACTAGTATAAATGACTAAGATAATGGGCAGACAATAAGATCAAGATGAAACAAGGTTGCCCACTATCACCATTACTATTCAATATTGTATTAGAAATGTTAGCTGGCAATAAGAGAAGAAAAAGAGATTAAAGGGATTAGAGTAGGTAATGAGGAAACCAAATTATCACTCTTTATAGATGATATTATGGTATACATAGAGCATCCTAGAGAATCAACTAAAAAACTACTAGAAACAATTCATAACTTTAACAAAGTTGCAGGATACAAAATAAATCCACAGAAATCACCAGCACTTTTATATGTTACCATCAAAATCCAGCAGCAAGAGATACAAAGAGAAATTCCATTTAAAATGACTTTTGATAATATAAAATATTATGGCATCTATCTGTGAAGGCAAAATCAGGAACTATATGAACAAAACTACAAAACACTTTCCACACAAATAAAGCCAGATCTAATCAATTGGAAAATATCAGGTGCTCATGGGTAGGCTGAGTGAATATAATAAAAATGACAATATTACCTAAATTAATCAACTTATTCAGTGGCATACCAATCAAATTCCCAAGAAATTATTTTACAGAGCTAGAAAAAATAATAATAAAGTTCATCTGGAAAAATAAAAGGTCAAGATTCTTAAAGGAATTAATGAGAAAAGAGGCAAATGAAGAGGGCCTAGTTCTACCAGACCTAACGCTTATAAAGCAGTGGTTATCAAAACCATTTAGTATTAGCTAAGAAATGGAGTAATCGATTAATGGAATAGATTAGGTTCACAGGACAAAACAGTCAATGAATATAGTAATCCACTGTTTGAAAAACCCAAGACCCCAGATTTTGGGATAAGAACTCACTATTTGATAAAAAAAAAACTTCTGGGAAAATTGAAAATTGCTTGATATAAACTAGGCTTTGACCTACACCTAACACCATATACCAAGATAAGGTCAAAATGGGTTCATGATTTAGACATAAAATTAGAAGCACAGAGGATAGTTTTTTCTCTCAGATAGAAGGAAGAATATGTGGTCAAAGAATACAAAATACATTATTCAACATAAAATAGATAATTTTGATTATATTAATTTAAAAAGTTTTTGTATAAACAAAACCAATGCAGACAAAATTAGAAAGGAAATAGTAAACCAGGATTTTTTTTTTTACATTTAAAGGTTCTGATAAAGGCCTCATTTCTAAAATAGAATTGGGACAGCTAGGTGGCACAGTGGATAGAGCACCAGCCCTGAAGTCAGAAGGACTTGAATTCAAATCTGGTCTCAGACACTTAACACTTCTTAGCTGTGTGACCCTGGGAAAGTTACTTAACCCCAATTGCCTGAACTAAAAAAGAAACATATATATATATATATATATAAAGAGAGAGAGAGAATTGACTCAAATTTATAATAATTCAAGCTATTCTCTAATTGATAAATGGTCAAATATGAACAGACAGTTTTCAGATGAAGAAACCATTTCTAGCCATATGAAAAGATGCTCTAAATCACTATTGAGCAGAGGAATGCAAATTAGAACAAACTGAGATACCACTACACATTTCTCAGATTGGCTAAGATAACAAATAAAGATAATGATGAATGTTGGAGGGGATATGGGAAAACTGGAACACCAATACATTGTTGGTGGAGTTGTGAATTGCTCTAATCATTCTGGAGAACAATTTGGAACTATGCCTAAAAGACTATCAAACTGTGCATATCCAGCAATGTTTCTACTGGGCTTATATCCCAAAGAGATCATAAAGGAGGGAAACAGACCCACATGAGCAAAAATGTTTGTGGAAGCCCTTTTTGTAGTGGCAAGAAACTGGAAACTCAGTGGATGCCTATCAGTTGGGGAATGACTAAATAAGTTATGGCATATGAATGTTATGGAATATTATTGTTGTATAAGAAAACATTAGCAGGATTTCAGAAAGGCCTGGAGAGACTTACATGAATTGATGCTAAGTGAAATGAGAAGAACCAGATCATTTTACATAGCTACAAGATTATATGATGATCGATTTGATGGACATGGCTCTCTTCAACAATGAGATGATTCAGATCAGTTCCAATGATCTTGTGAAGAAGAGAGCCATCTATACCCAAAGAGAGGACTGTGCAATCTAAATGTGGATCACAACAGAATTTTCACTCTTTCTGTTGTTTGCTTGCATTTTGTTTACTTTCTTCTTTTTTTCTTTTTTAATCTGATTTTTCTTGTTCAGCAATATAATTATATAAACATGCATACATATATTGGATTTAACATGTACTAGATTACTTGCCATATAGAAGATGGAGTGGGGGGAAGAGGGGAAATTTTGGAACACAAGGTTTTGCCAGGATCAATGTTGAAAAATTGTCCGTGCATATATTTTGAAAATAAAAAAAACTTTAATAAAAAAGAAAGAAAATTGTGTCAGAGAATGGGATTTGGTTTTCTGGACCACACATTAAAATATTACAGACACATGCCTAGCCAAGAACAGAACTGTTGCTTAGAAGGATTGGAAAAAATGCATCTTAAAAACATTTTACAAGCTTTATTAAAAGGTCTTTAAACTGAGAAGAAGGAGAATACTGCCTATAGATAAACACCATGTTAGATACCAGATAGAGTAACCAGAACATAGTGGGAAAACAAGAGCAGTAAAGATATCCATAAATACCCAATCCCAGAGCAATGCAAGATAGAAACTCACATTCATATCTATGCTTTTAAAATTGTATATACAAGTGAACAAGAGTGGATAACAATGAGAGATCCTAGTGCAAAAAGACAATTTTAATTTCATAAGTATTGCTCAGACATGGTAAAATGAAAACTATGGCTAAATGTGTCTCTGGCAGTTTACCTTACTTAAAAGGAAAAGAGTAGATAAATGGAGAGCAGAGTAGTGCTATATATTTAAGTATACAGGTTAATGTGAGAAATAACAGGATCCAAAGTAAGAAAGCATAGCCATGAGAATTTGGTAAAAGAGGAATAATTAAATGTTATATCTCTCACTAGAGTGTAATACAGGGAACTCAGACAATATTCAATGAGACATTTGAAGAAAAATTAACAAGCCTGATATAGTATTAATAGGAGGACTCAATTATCTTTAAAAAAAATTAACAACAACTGAGAAGTATTTCTTTTTTTTTTTCATGTGCTGCTGTGGCCAAAGTACTCATTACCAACTAACCAGCCTGTTCCTAGTTGTCTAGAATGGTCTTTTTTTTCCTTCTTTTTTTTTTATTAAGGCTTTTTAATTTTCAAAACATATGCATGGACAATTCTTCAACATTAGCTTTTGCAAAACCTTGTGTTCCAATTTCCCCCTTTCCCCCACTCACTCACCTAGATGGCAAGTAGTCCAATATATGTTAAACATGTAGAAATATGTATTAAATCCTATATATGCATACATATTTATATAATTATCTTGCCACACAAGAAAAACCAAATCAAAACAGAAAAAAAATGAGAAACGATAAAATGCAAGCAAACAATAACAAAAAGAGTGAAAATGCTACATTGTGAACCACACTCAGTTCTAAGGGGATTCAACTATCAAGACATTTTATAGAACAAACTCTTTGCCCCAAACAGAGTAGCTAATAATTTCTTGGCTTTTCTTAACCATCATTTTGTTTTTCAAAAGAAGAAGGAACAGGAACCAAGAAGTTCTATTAGGAATCTTATTCTCATGAACAAGGAGTTGCCAGGGCAAAAATGATTTAATCTTTGGGAGAAACTGGACCCTTTCTCTTAGAATCTGTTACAGAGGAGAAGAAAGCCAAAAGAATTCTGACAGGAACTCTAGATTTGGGGAGATCTTAATTCAAAGAATTTAGTGAAAGGATTTAGTATTAAGAGATCATTAGTAACTTTGGAGAGAGAAGTTCTGGTTAAATGATGAAACTGGAAGCCAGATTGCAGAGACTTTAGAGAGTAAGAAGAAAGAAAGTAAAGGCACCACTTTTAAGAAGTCTTTTTAAGAAGTTTAGCCATAGAAGAGAAGAAAGATAGATATAGTATGATAGTGGGGATGGATAGATCAAATGAGGGATTTTTGAGCATGGGGGAGACTTAGAAGTCTTTGAAAGCAATAGGAAACAACAGTAGACAAAAAAAGATTGAAGGTTAACAACAAAATGGGTGGGAGCACAGAAAACAATCCGTTGGAGAAGACAACAGATAGAAAACTTTGAATCACTTGATCAGTTAAATGCAAATAAGTTAACAAATCTGTCTTGCAGCTCTAAGTTCCCAAAACAGTCTTCTATTTAATGTCCTTGAAACTATTTCTTCATGCTCACATTTTCCAGTTTCTAATAAATAAAAGTTATTTCTATTCTCCTTTAAACCACAAGATTGTTGAAGGACAAATGAGGCATGATTTTACATCTTTCACAAGGTGATTTCAGTCTTTATGTTAAAACTTATTTTTTTCTCAAGCTGCCAAAATCCCACCTAAAATCTGTTTCTTCAAATAAAATTTTTTTTAACATTTTTACTAAATGAGAGTTCTTTTCCTCTTCCCTTTGGGAATCAAAACACTAATACCTTATGCCCCTTACCAACTGATTTAAATATTTTTTCTTTGTACAAAAGCATTTTATGCCCTTTTCTGCTTCATATGAAAAAAAGACAACTCAAATGGATAATACCTTATATCAGACACCAGTCCCATGAGTACATGGGATAGAGGATAGGATAGTCACTTCTATACTCCTAAAATCATGCCATATAGCCAAAGTGGTTTGCAGGAGCCGGTTTATACCATTTTGAGAGTGGGTTTTAAATTGTCACTGTGAACATTTACACATTGGAAATGGACAAATGCTACAAATCAGGAATTGACAACAAAATCAGAGAATAGCTGTTGATTGTCTAGACTTAAAGTGATGGAGAGCTAGTTATGAAGCATTTAGGAGGAAAAGACAAGAGGAGTAAAGTAAGTATGGCAGGAGCAGAAATATTTTATATTAAACTGGCTCCTTGATATGCTCTTCCAATTCTCCAAATAAGAGCTCTCACAGAAGCCTTAGGCTATTTTGCAGAGGGGACTAGGGGGAAAGGTAAGGAGGCAAGAGGTGGTAGAGAGGAAAATTAAGTAGCTGTGAAAATGAACTCTTAAGGGGATGGAGCTAAAATGGTGGAGAAAAGACAGTGAATCGCTTTGGTTCTCCACGTAACCCCTTGAAACACAGTTAAATAATGTCATAAACAATTTTTAGAGCAGCAGAACCTAAAACAGGATGGGATTAAATAATTTTTTAGCTACCAATAACTTAGAAGATCAGTAGGAAAGAACTGTCACACCTATCTTTTCAGCATTGAGACATCTGCCCATACTCACATCTGGGTTGTAGTCCTGGGCTGCAGTCCCAGAGTGAAAAGGAGCACTATTGCACCAGAGCTTGCAGCCACAGTGGAGCAAGTAACCTTGTCATAGTTCCAGGGCAGAAAAGAGTGCTTGTGGTCACTCATAAACAGAAGCATTGGCCAAAAGAGTAGTAAACACACCTTTCCTTAAATTATACCATTTTGAAAAAACTGAAAATGCATAGGTCTTTAGAAAAATTTCTGAAATAATGCACAAAACCTCTGAAGCCTGGGACAATGCACCCTTCACTCTGGAGGCAGAACTCACTTAATAAAGAGTTAAAAATCCAAAAATAGGCTAGGGAAAAATGAGGAAACAAGAGAAAAAAATTCTGACCACAGAAAGTTACCAGGGTAATAAAGATCAAAACATATACTCAGAAGAAGATAGCAAACTCAATGTTCCTACATCCAAAGTCTCCAAGAAAAAATGTGAATTGGTCTCAGGCCATGGAAGAACTTGAAAGAAGTTCAAAAATCAAGTAACAGAGATAGAGGAAAATTTGGGAATAGAAATGAAAGTGATTCAAGAAAATCTAAGTCAACAGCTTAGTAAAGGACACACACACACACACACACACACACACACACAAATACTGAAGAAAATAACTCCTAAAAACATATTGGGCCAAATGGTAAAAGAGTTAGAAAAAGACAATTAGAAGAATAACTTAAAATACAGAATTGGTCAAATGGAATTGGAGTCACAAAAGCTCACAGAAGAAAATAATTCTGTAAAAATTAGAATTGAGCAAATGGAAGCCATTTTTATAAAAAAAAATCAAGACACAATAAAAAACAAAATCCAAGAATGAAAAAAGAAGACAATGTGAAATATTGTATTGCAGAAACAAATGAACTGGGAAATAAATCCAAAAGAAATCATGTAAAAACATGAAAGCTAAGATCAATAAAAGACCTTATACATCATCTTTCAAGAAATTATCAAAAAAAAAACTTCCCTGATATTCTAGGATCAGAGAGTAAAAAAGAAATTGAGAGAATCTACTGATTACCACCTGAAAGAAATTTCAAAATGAAAACTCCCAGAAATATTACAGCCAAATTCCAGAATTCCCAGGTCAAAGAGAAAATATTGCAAGCAGCTGGAAAGAAACAATTAAATTATTACCAAACCACAATAGAATAAAACCAAGATTTAGCAGTTTTTACATTAAAGGATTAGAGCACTGGAATATAATATTCTGGAGGTCAAAAGAGATGGGATTATAACCAAGAATCACCTACCCAGAAAAACTGAGTATAATCCTTCAAGGGGAAAATAGACATTCAGTAATATAGAAGACAATATAAGCAATCTTAGTGAAAAGACCAGAACTGAAAAGAAAATTTTGGAGATGATGTGAGAAAAATGAGACACTATGCATTGTTGATGAAGTTGTGAACTGATTCAACCATTCTGTAGGACAATTTACAACTAGGACCAAAGGACTGCAAAACTTGACCTATGTTAAATAATGACAGTAATAGCAGCACTAAGTCTGTATCTGAAAAGAGATATGAAAAAAAAAAAGGAATAGGTCCTAAATCTACCAAAATATTTATATCAGCCTTTTTCTAGGAGCAAAGAATTGGAAATTGAGAGGATATGCATCAATTGGGAAATGGCTGAACAAATTGTGGTATATGGTTAAGATAGGATATTATTGTCCTATAAGAAATGATGAGCGGGATGCTCTCAGAAAAACCTGGAAAGATTTACATGATCTGATGAGAAAATGAAGCAGTAACAGTAACAGGAATATTGTAACATTATCAGCTGTCAATGACTTAGCTATTCTCAGCCATACAGTGATCCAAGACAACTCTGAAGGACTTAATGATGAAAAATGCTGTCCAACCCTAGAAAAATTACTGGTGGTTTCTGAATATAGACCGAAGCATACTTTAAAAAAAAAAACAATTTTATTTTTCTTGAGGTTTTTTTTTTCATTTTTTGGGGGGGAGATGTTTTCTTTTGCAATATGACTAATATGGAAATGTTTTGCATGACTACACATGTTTAACCTATATCAAATCGCTTGTTTTCTCAATGAGGGGGTATAGGGAGGAAGGAAGGGAAAAAATCTGGAACTCACAGTTTTAAAAGCAAATTTTAAAATTTGTTTTTACATGTTACGGGGGAAAAATAAAATATTAAGTAAATTTTAGAAAAAGAAAAAAAGAGAGAGAACTTATGATGAAAAATGACCATTTGCCCCTTCTTTCTGTTCCATTTGCAGGTAATACATTGTGTTAATGATACAATTCCTGAACAGACTGGGGTCAATAATGCTGGTCCCTTCTGGGCTTTGAACTTGCTGTGCTGTAGCAGTTTGGAAATCTATGATAGCTTCAAGCAGAACATCCCTACACATCCAAAGAGCAGTGTAGCCATGCACCACTAAGCTTAATAGTTTTTGCATTATAAAGGTTTCAGTTGAATTACAAACTTATTTTTAATTAGCCCTTATGTAATTTAATGAGGCAGATTATTATAATTATCTATATTCCACTGACGGAGAAAATGAGATATCAAATGGTGCCCCAATGCCACTCAGTGAGTAAACATTAGAGTAGGGAATTAAACTCAGGTATTTCAATACTTCCAGAGCAAGACAAATGGATGGAAAAGCCCAGGGTGGGAGTCACCCATGCTCAATATCTCTTATTTTCCCATTCTTAAGAAGCAGTATGACATAATAGAAACTGTACTAGCCTTAGAGTCAGGAGATTTCAACCACTCATTTCTTGGACTAAGTCTCTCACAGCTTCAGTTTCTTCCTTTGTAAAATTAGGATAATAAAAATTGCCCTTGTAAGTCCAGAAAAGGTTATGGTAAATGGAAAGCACTCTACTAGTATCAGATATTATAACCTCATAAGAAAAGTTACACGGTATAGTAGAGAGAGAAACTCAGAACTGGGGGAAAAAACTAAACTGGGATTAAGTTGTACCAGGACACATACTTGGGTCTGTGACACTCAGAACTCATTAAACTTTTGAGAGCCCTACACAACTCTTCAGAGGGTTTAATTTTATTGCATTGTTAGAAGATTTTATTCCCCATGGAGGAGTTCCCTATATTAATCCCTACATCATCTATAGAATTCTAGTATTATAAGGTGCAATAGAGAAAATTTAGAGCGATCTTCTCATTTTATATATGGGGGACTTAAGACCCAAAGAGGAGATATGCCTTTTTAAAAGTCATATTATAAATTAATGGTAAAGGCAGGTCCAAAACCCAGGCCCTGTATCCCAGGCAGGAGGGCGTTCTATTATGTTAATTGTCTCTCACTTAGGTACCTCCTTCATTTCTTTATTATCATCACAAAAGAAGTCATTTAAGGTTTTAAACTCAAAATTCCATACTCCATGATGGTGAAGCCCTTTTTAAGAATATACCAAAGGAATAAGAATCATCCTTCTATGATGAGGCAAATAGATGGGTATATACACACACAAATATATATATATGTATATATATATATACATGAATGTATATATACATGTATATAAACATATGTATAGATGTTGTTTTCCAGTCCTTTTCAGTCATGTCTTAACTCTTTGTGACTCCATTTGGAGTTTTCTTGGCAGACATACTGAGATGGTTTGCCATTTCCTTCTCCAACTCATTTTAGAAATGAGGAAACTGAGGCAAACAGAGGTTGTGTTTTGTCCAGGGTTACACAGCTAGTAAGTGGCTGAAGCCAGACTTAAACTGACTCCTGGAGCTCCTTGCACTGTGCCACCTATGTATATATAGTTGCATCCATAAATAATAAAAAAAATCCATAAATAAATAATAAATAAAATCTATTTCCTGAGCATTTACTGCATGCAGAATGTTTTATCACATTCAGGAAGTGAGGAAGGATGGGAGAACACAGGAAATTATTCATGGTGATAAATGCAAGATAATAAGAGTATATCTTTACCCTGAAGTAACATAGTCTATTTGGGGAAACAGATCCCATCTATAACGAGCTCCCTAAGTCCTATACTGTACTCGACTTTATTTAAGCTCATGAAACAGATCCTTGAATCTTGAAATTAAATTTTGTATTTACTTACTTGTGCTCATGTCATACTTCACCCCCCCCACGAGTAGATGTGTGATCTTAGGGCAAGTCTGCTTGGTTTTTATCTTTCTATTCCAAAGTCCTGCTGTGATGCTTAACAAAAGAGAGTGTTAGCTGAATTATAGAGGCATGGTGGTCAATGGAAGGAGCTCTGAATTTGGAGCCAGAGGACCTGAGATGATCTCAGCTCTACCACTTAGGACTTTGGAGCATGGCACTTAATCTCGCCCAGCTCTAGTTTCCTTAGCTTCCAAGGACAATTGGGCTGCTATTATTTAGTCATTTTTCAATTGTTTCCAACCTTTGCTAGGGTTTTCTTGGCAGTAATATTGTAATATTTTGCCATTTCCTACTCCAGTTCATTTTAAAGATGAGGAACTGAGGCAGACAGGGATGTGACTTTTCCAGGATCACACATTTGGGAAGTATCTGATGCTGGATTGGAACTCAGGAAGAAGAGCTTTTCTGACTACAGGTACCGTGCTCTATCCATTGCACTACCTAATTGCTCCTGTTATTGGACTAATTGACCCCTAATTTTACTTTCAACTCAAAACTTATGAAATGACAAATTGAATTATTGGCTACCTTTTTTTTTATTTCCCATTGTTCTTAACAAAGTGCCTTGTCTGTAGTGGGTGCTCAGTTAAATAGTAGCTGAATCACCTGCCTGCCACTGTAACATATTGGCAGTCTCTTATCAAGAGAATGCAAACCAATCACTCAGTTGCTAAAGAGACAAGAAAGCCAAAAGAGAGAAAGCAGCCACATGCAAACAAAGATTCAGATCTAGAGTCTGGAGAAAAGAATTCAAGGTTAGTCTCTGATGTTCACTAGCTATTTGGTTTCAGTAAGTGCCAGAATCTTTGAGCTTGTTTCCTCATCTTTAAAAACAAGGAAACATCATTTGGGGAATGGCTGAATAAGTTATGACATTTGGATGCAATGGAGTATTATTGTTCTATAAGAAACAATAATTTCAGAAAAGCCTGGAGATAGCAGACTGTATTAAAAGCCAGAATCCTACAATATGTTGTTCATGAGAAACACATCTAAAGCATAGTGATACATACACAGTGAAGGTAAAGGGCTGGAGCAGAATTTATTATGCTTTAGGTAAACAAACAAACAAACAAGAAAAAAAAAAGCAGGGGTAGCAATCCTGATCTCAGATCAAGTAAAAGTAAAGTAGATCTAATTAAAAGAGACAAGGAAGGAAACTATATTTTACTATAAGGTACCATAGACAATGAAGCAATATCAATACTAAACATATATGCACCAAGTGGTATGGCATCCCAATTCCTAGAGAGAAATTAAGAGATGCAAGAAGATGTTAAAAAAGTTAGGTATGATAGAACTTTGGAGGAACTTGAATAGAGATAGAAGGGAGTTTACTTTTTTCTCAGGGGTTCATGGAACTTATACAAAAGTTGACCATATGTTAGGGCACAAAAACCTCAAAATCAAATGCAGAAAGGCAGAAATAGTAAATGCATTTTTTTCAGATCCCAATGCAATAAAAATCACATGCAACATAAGGCCAGGAGAAAATAGACCAAAAGTTAATTGGAAATTAAATAATCTAATGCTAAAGAATGAATGGGTGAAACAGCAAATCATAGACACAAACAACAATTTCATCCAGGAGAATGTTAATAATGAGACAACATACCAAAATTTGTGGGATATGGCCAAAGTGGTTATAAGGGGTAATTTTTTATATATCTAGATGCTTACTTGCATAAAATAGAGAAAGAGAAGATCAGTGAATTGGGCTTACAACTAAAAAAGCTAGAAAAAGAGTAAATTAAAAACCCTCACTTAAATACAAAATTTGAAATTCTGAAAATAAAAGGGAAGATTAATAAAATTGAAAATAAGAAAACTATTGAATTAATAAATAAAACTAAGAGTTGATTTTATGAAAAAACCAACAAAATAGATATACCTTTAGTTAATTTAATTAGAAAAAGGAAAGAAGAAAATCAAATTGTTAGTCTCAAAAATGAAAAGGGAGAACTTTCCACAAATGAAGAGGAAATTAGAGCAATAATTAGGAATTACAACAATTAGCAACTTAATGCCAATAAATTTGATAATCTAAATGAAATGGAGGAATATCTACAAAAATATAGATTGCCCGGGTTAACAGAAGAGGAAATAAATTATTTAAATAGCTCCATTTTAGAAAAAGAAATGGAACAAGCTATTAATCAATTCCCTAAGAAAACATATCCAGGGCCAGATGGATTTACATGTGAATTCTACCAAACATTCAAAGAACAATTAATTGCAATACTATTTAAGCTATTTCAAAAAATAGGGAAAAAAGGTGTTCTACCAAATTCCTTTTATGACACAGATATGGTGCTGATAGCTAAACCAGGTATGGTGAAAACAGAAAGAAAACTATAGACCAATTTCCTTAATGAATATTGATGCAAAAATATTAAATAAAATATTAGCAACAAGATTACAGAAAGTCATCCCCAGGATAATACACTATGACCAAGTAGGATTTATACCAGGAATTCAGGGCTGGTTCAATATTAGGAAAACTATCATCATAATTAACTATATTAATAACCAAATTAACAAAAATCATATGATTATCTCAAAGGATGCAGAAAAAGCATTTGATAAAATTCAACACCCATTCTTATTAAAAGCACTAAAGAATATAGAAATATATGGACTTTTCCTTAAAATAATCAGTAGCATCTCTTTAAAACCATCAGCAAGCATCATATGTAATGGGGACAAACTAGAATTATCCCCAATAAGATCAGGAGTGAAAAAAGACTGCCCATTATAACCTTTACTATTCAATATTGTATAGAAATGTTAGCTTTGGCAATAAGAGAAGAAAAAGAGATTAAAGGAATTAGAGTAGGCCATGAGGAAACCAAATTATCACTCTTTGCAGATGACATGATGGTATTCTTAGAGAACCCTAGAGACGCCCCTAAAAAACTACTAGAAACAATTCACAACTTTAGCTTAGTTGCAGGATACAAAATGAATCCACATAAATCATCAGCATTTTAATATATTACTAACAAAGTTCAGCAACAAGAGATACAAAAAGAAATCCCATTCAAAATAACTGTCAATAGTATAAAATATTTGGGAATCTATCTGCCAAGGGAAAGTCAAGAACTATATGAACAAAACTACAAAACACTTTCCACACAAATAAAGTCATACCTGATCAGTTGGAAAAATATCAAGTACTCATGGGTAGGCTGAGAAAATATAATAAAAATGACAATATTACCTAAATTAATCTACTTATTTAGTGCCATTCCAATCAAACTCCCAAGAAATTATCTTACAAGTTTAGAAAAATAGTAGCAAAGTTAATCTAGAAGAACAAAAGGGCAAGAATTTCAAGGGAATTAATGAAAAAAAAATGCTGATGAAGGTGGCCTAGCTGTGTCAGATCTGAAACTGTATTATAAAGCAGCGGTCATCAAAACCATTTGGTGCTGGCTAAGAAATAGAGTAGTTGATCAGTGGAATAGGATAGAATCACAGGACAACATAGGCAAAAACTATAGCAATCTAATGTTTGACAAACTCAAAGACCCTAGCTTTTGGGATAAGAACTTACTATTTGACAAAAACTGCTAGGAAAATTGGAAACTAGTATAGAATAATTTATGGCTTGACCCACACCTAACACAACATACCAAGATAAGATCTAAATGGGTTCATGATTTAGATATAAAGAGTGATGTTATAAACAAATTAGAGGAACATAGGAAGTTTACCTCTCAGATCTGTGGAGAAGAAAGAAATTTTTGTCCAAAGAAGAACTGGAACTCTTAATTGAACACCAGTTAGATGATTTTGATTATATTAAGTTAAAAAGTTTTTGTATAAACAAAACTAATGCAGACAAGATTAGGAGGGAAGCAATACATTGGGAAATCATTTTTATATTTAAGGGTTCTGATAAAGGCCTCATTTCTAAAATTTATAGTGAATTGACTCAAATTTATAAGAATTTAAGCCATTCTCCAATCGATAAATGGTAAAGGATATGAACAGACAATTTTCAGATGAAGAAATTAAAATTATTTCTGAGTGCTCCAAATCACTATTGATCAGAGAAATGCAAATTAAGAAGACTCTGAGATACCAGTACACATCTGTCAGATTGGCTAAGATGACAGGAAAAGATAATGATGAATATTAGAGGGGATGTGGGAAAACTGGAACACTGATACATTGTTGGTGGAACTGTGAACAGATCCAGCCATTCTGGAGAGCAATTTGGAACTATAGTCAAAAAGTTATCAAACTGTGCATACCCTTTGGCCGAGCAGTGTTTCTTCTGGGCCTATATCCCAAAGAGATCTTAAAGGAGGGAAAGGGACCCACATGTGCAAAAATGTTTGTGCCAGCCCTTTTTGTAGTGGATAGAAACTGGAAACTGAATGGATGCCCATCAATTGGAGAATGGATGAATAAAATATAAAATAAAATATATATGAACGTCATGGAATATTATTGTTATGTAAGAAATGACCAGCACGGGGGGTGGAGCCATGGTGGCAGAGATCAGACAGGAGTCTCTGTAACCTCTTCTAACCTCCCCTCAAACCAACAACATATGAAGCCTCTAGACTGATTCTGAAGCAAAAAAAATCCACAATATCTGGAGAACAACACGATTCTAGAAGAAGACACTCTGGAAGAACCTCAAAACAGGACTGTTTTAATTGGGCAGGGGGGGTGGTCTACTGAACCCAGACTGCAGCGCAGGGAGACCGGGGCAGGGAGCTGGAGCAGGGACATGGAACAGGAGTCGGAACAGGAGTGGGAGCGTTGTGCTTTTCACACACCTGGGAGTCTTCTGCGGGCCTCTTGAAACAATCTGTCCTGATTGTGGGCAGGTGGTTTGGAGGGTCTGCCTTTTGAGGGGGATAGATTGTGAACCACTAAACCCCTGATGAGCATCAGATCTAGCTGCCATTACACATCACCTTAAAGCAATCAATCAAACAACAGGACTGATCAGCACCAGAAAAATTCAATCAGCGGAGCTGCCCAGTACCTGAAATAATTCAATCAGCAGAACTGCCCAGTTCCTGAAATAACTCAATCAGCAGAACTGACCCAGGGCAAATTAAAGCAGCTGTTCCACATTTGCCCTAAACAGACCTCACACCTTTAAAAAAAAAATGAATAAAAAACCAAAAAGAGCTCTCACCATAGACAACATTTATGGAGAGAGGGAAGAACAGACCTCAAATCCTGAGGCCCCTAAAGGTAAAGCAACTCCAGAAAAAGCCCCAAAGGGAGACATAAATTGGCCTCCATGTCACAAGGCTTTCTTTTAAGATTGCATAAAAAATCTTAAAAGAGAGTTAGAAGAAACATGGGGAAACAAAATGAGATCACTGCAAAATAAAATAGAAAAAATGGAAAAAGAATGCAATGAACAAAAAAATGTAATTGGTCAATTGCAAAAGGAACTAAAAACAGTAACTGAAGAAAATAAGACATTAAAAATTAGAATGGAACAATTGGAAATGAATGACTCATCAAGACTTCAAGAATCAGTCAAACAAAAACAAAAAAATGAAAAGATAGAGAAAAACATGAAATATCTCCTAGGAAAAACAACTGACCTGGAAAATAGATCTAGGAGAGACAATCTATGGATTATAGGGCTTCCTGAAAGCCATGATGAAAAAAAGAACCTAGACACTATCTTCCAGGAAATCATAAAAGAAAACTGCCCTAATATTTTAGACCCAGAAGGCAAAATACTCCTTGAAACAATCCACCGATCACCTCCTGAAAGAAACCCCAAAATTTAGTCCCCCAGAAATATCGTGGCTAAATTCCAGAACTATCATACCAAGGAAAAGATATTACAAGAAGCCAGAAAGAAACAATTTAAATATTGGGGAGCTACAATTAGGATCACACAGGACCTAGCAGCTTCTACTTTGAAAGGGCCTGGAATCAGATATTCTGAAGGTCAAAGGAACTTGGATTACAGCCAAGAATAAGTTACCCAGCTAGAATGAGCATTATCTTCCAGGGAAGAAGATGGTCATTCAATGATATAGGAGAATTTCACCTATTTCTACTGAAAAGACCAGAACTGAACAAAAATTTTGATCTACAAACACAGAACACAAGAGAAACATAAAAAGGTAACAAGAAAAAAAAAACTCTTGAGAACTATATTTATGTTATAGATACTTATAGAATGAGGGTTGATTTTATGAATCGATTATTACATTATAATTATGATATGACTACTGTGATTTTATGATTATTATATGATTACTGTGATTTTATGATTATTATTATATGTTTATTGTGATTTTATGAATCTTATGATATGATAAACTGAAAAAGAAATTAGAGGTAGAAAAGGGATATCACTGGAAGAAGAGGAAAAGGAGGTAAAATAAGGGAAATTACATCACATGTAGAGGCAAAGAAAACCTATAATGATTGAGGGGAGAAAAGGGAGGGGAATGAGAATTGGGTTAATCTCCATCTCATCAGATTTGGCTCAGAAGGAATAATAGACATACTTATAAGGAAACAGGAGGGAAAGAGGGAAAAAAGGGGTGGGTGGGGCTCTAAAGGGGAAGGATTGTTTGAGGAAAGTGGTTTTCAAAAGCAAAATAGTAGGGAGGAGGGAAAGGGGATAAGAAAGAGAAAAGCATAAGCTATGGTAAATAAGATGGCAGGAAATACAGAATTAGTTATTTAAACTGTGAATGTGAATGGAATGAACTCTCCCTTAAAGCAGAAGCAGATAGCAGAGTGGATTAAAAACCAGAATCCAACAATATGTTGTCTACAAGAAACACATCTAAAACATAGAGATACATACAGGGTGAAGGTAAAAGGCTGGAGTAGAATCTATTATGCTTCAGGTGAACAAAAAAAAGCAGGGGTAGCAATCCTGATCTCAGACCAAGTAAAAGCCAAGATAGATCTAATCAAAAGAGATAAGGAAGGAAGCTATATTTTATTAAAGGGTACCATAGATGATGAAGCAATATCAATACTAAACATATATGCACCAAGTGGTATAGCATGGAAATTCCTAGAGGAAATGTTCAGAGAGATGCAAGAAGAAATAGACAGCAAAACTATAATAGTGCGGGATCTCAACCTCCCTCTTTCAGAACTTGATAAATCAAACCACAAAATAAATAAGAAAGAAGTTAAGGAGGTAAACAAAATGTTAGAAAAGTTAGGTATGATAGATCTTTGGAGGAAATTAAATGGAGACAGAAAGGAGTTTACTTTTTTCTCAGCAGTCCATGGAACTTATACAAAAATTGACGATATGTTAGGACACAAAAACCTCAAAATCAAATGCAGGAAGGCAGAAATAATAAATGCATTTTTTTTCAGATCATGACGGAATAAAAATCACATGCAATATAAGGCAAGGAGAAAATAGACCAAAAAGCAATTGGAAACTAAATAATTTTATCCTAAAGAATGAATGGGTGAAACAGCAAATTACAGACACAATTACTAATTTCATTCAAGAGAATGACAATAATGAGACAACATACCAAAATTTGTGGGATACAGCCAAAGCGGTAATAAGGGGAAATTTTATATCTCTAGATGCTTATTTGCATAAAATAAAAAAAGAGAAAATCAGTGAATGGGGCTTGCAACTAAAAAAGCTAGAGAAAGAACAAATTAAAAACCTCTAATCAAATACCAAACTTGAAATCCTAAAAATAAAAGGAGAGATTAGTAAAATTGAAAGTAAAAAAACTATTGAATTAATAAATAAAACTAAAAGTTGGTTTTATGAAAAAACCAACAAAATAG
>JAJPUD010003763.1:76877-92600 GCA_023553655.1 Myrmecobius fasciatus
TATATATATATGTATGTATATATAGAAACATATTGTATTTTCCATATATTTTAACATAGTTAACATGTATTGGACTAGGGAAGAGGGTGGGAGGAAGGAGAGAAAAATTAGGAACAGAAGGCTTTGCAAGCATCAATATTGAAAAATTACCCATGCATATGTTTTGCAAATAAAAAGTTTTAATAAAAAAAAGAAAAAAAAAGAAAAGCTTGGAGATTCTTACATGAACTAATGCTGAAGGAAATGAATAGAATCAGAAGAACATTGTACATAGTAACCACAAGATTATGCGATGATCAACTGTGATGGACCTGACTCTTTTCAACAATGTGGTGATTCAAGGCAATTCCAATAGATTTGGGATGGAAAGAGCTACCCATATACAGAGAGAAAACTATGGGTACTGAAAGTAGATCAAAGCATAATATTTTCACCTTTTTGTGTTTTGTTTTGTTTTGTTTGCTTGTTTTTTTTTCTTTCTCAGGCTTTTTTTTTCCCTTTTGATTTGATTTGTGTGTGTGTGTGTATGTGTGTGCAACATGATGAATATAGAAATATGTTCAGAAGAATTGCACATGTTAAACCTATAATCAATCGCTTGCTGTCTAGGGGAAGGGAAAATAATAAATAAATAAAATATACTAATAAAACGATCAAAATAAAATAAAAATATTAAATAAATGATATAATATTAATTAATAAAATGATGGTAATAAATAATAAAATAAACAGATCATGAGGGTGATATTTGCATAACGTACTTCACAAGACTATTGTGAGACAATGTTTTGTAAACTGGTCTCATATGTTCAGAAGAATCCCCCCTCTTCACCTCTATCTTTTGGAATGGAATGGATGGCTGATGCCATCTGCTCCTAAGGTTACCATCCTTCTGTACTATAAGAATCTTATATGTATGGATTTATTTACACATTGCCTCCCTTTTAGAATGAAAGCTTCTCAGAGGGCAGAAACTTGGTTTCTATTTATTTATTTATTTTTGTATTCTCCAGCATTTAGCACTGTATCTGACATATAGTGAGGATGTAATAAATATATGGATTGATTAAGTGACTAAATTGAAATCTGCTATTTTTATTATCAGAGTCAGGGTATTTGAAAATCAAGATATTTATTGGTAAACAAATCATTCTAGAGTGGCAGGGAAGCTGACAAAGAAAAAGAAAATCATACTTTCAGGAGATATGCTTGTAATTAATATGCAAAGTTCACACCCTCATCTACCTAAGTTTATTTGGTTTTTTGCTTGTTTTTAGAACAGGGGAGCTTGGAACCCTAGATTCTTCAGGGTTATACTTGGGGATGAAGAAGCTTCTCTTCCATGGAGTAATATGCATTCCTGTATTAGGACATGTTTTGTTTGAAGATTTTTTTTTCTTTTATTAAAAAAAAAAATTGGATAAGTCTAACATTTGCAGCATCAACAACGACAAAAACATGAGTCTTGATCCAATGTGAATAAGGAGAAAATTTGGAAGAGGAGGAAGGCCAAAGGGAGGTAGAAAGAGAAAAATATTGGCCAGGAACCTATTGGAGAAAGATGCCATACATGCCACAAGGCTGGCATTGTGGGCAGGAACATCTGTTTTTGATGAGAATTCACAAGTGTCCAATGCTTTGTGTGCTTATATGTGTGAATGTTTGTGTGGGGGAAGAGGGAAGGGAGACAGAAAAAGAAAGGGAGGGAGGCAAAGAAAGAGAGAGGGTGAGAAAGGGAGGGAGGAAGGGAAGAAAGGAGACAGAAATACACAGAGAGAGACAGAGACAAAGAGACAGATACAGAGGGAGGAAGGGAAGGAGACAGAAACTGACAAAGACAGAAAGAGAAAAAGACAGAGACAGAGACAGAAATATGTGGGGGAGGGAGACAGAAACAGAGAGAGAAGGAGAAAGAGAGAGAGAAGATAAGAAAGGGAAGAAAGAAGGGAGACTGAAACAGAGAGACAGCATGAGAAAAAGGGACGCAGAGAGAAAGACAGAGAGAGACAGACTGACAGAAAGATAGAGACACAGAGAGAGACAGAGGGGGGAAGGAACAGAAACTGAGAAGGAGGGAGAAAGAAAGAGAGAGGGTGAGAAAAGGAGGGAGGAAGGGAGGGAAGAAGGTGGATGGAAACAGAGAGACAGAAGACAGGGAGGGAGGGAGACAGAAACAAAGACAGAGAAGAGAGAGAGAGAGAGAGAGAGAGAGAGAGAGAGAGAGAGAGAGAGAGAGAGCACTTGTGTTCCTGCATGTGTATGTACATGTGAGTGTGTAAGGAAAAAAGAAGTAGGCTTTGTATTTCCGGAAGTCCAACTCATGTCTCCAAACTCATCAGCCTGAAAGGCTGCCCTCAGCAGCCTGCCTCTCACCGTGAGTTAGATCTCCAGCCAGTTCATTCTTGCTAAGTATGTTGTAGGGAAGAATGGATTGGGGGGAACAAGTCCAAAAAAAAAAAAAAAACCACAAGAGCCTCCTGACCCATTTGTATCTTGTTTCTGCCAAGTTCTCATTACAGATCTTAAATAAAAAAGAAAACAACGTATAAGGATAGAGTAGCCAAGGAGATTATTGTCAGAATTCTGAAGGATGGAGGATCATCTGCCTGAGGAGGCTGCATAGGGGAGATGAATGTATAAGTATGGATGCATTTTGTGTGTAGATCCATGCATTATTTATCTCTGGAATTGTCACTGATTGTTTTTAGTTCACTTCAGTGTTTAGGCACTCACTTAAATACTATCTTTTTACTTGTTTTTTAAATGAATTTTTTTTTTTTTTTTTTTTTGCTTTTTGCTGAGGCAATTGAGGTTAAGTGACTTGCCAGGGTCACACAGCTAGGGAATGTTAAGTGTCTGAGACCAGATTTGAACTCAGGTCCTCCTGACTTCAGGGCTGGTGCTCTATCCACTGCGCCACCTAGCTGCCCCTTAAATGAATTTTTTAAAAAAAGAAAGAAACTGAAAAAGCACAAAAGCACTTCAAATTGGGCAAGTTTATGAACCAGACTAGTTATAGCACTTTAAAGTTTATGGACAAATAACTCAGCTAGTGTCTTTGAATGCCCAAACCTTGAAGGTAAGGAGAATAGCCTTGGACCAAGGGGGTCAAAGTGATGATCTTAGCCAACAAATCAGACTTTTTAGGTTTGTTCAGATGCCTATGGTTGGAAACATGGGTAATAAGTACTGCCATATAAATCAGCATAAGTCTTGGGGTAAAAGAAAGGAAATTGAGCCAATAGGAAATGGGGAATGAAGAGCAGGAAGAAGAGAAAGAGGAGGATTTAATTTAAGAGATTTGCCAAAATCAAATAGAAAGGAAACATCCTTTCTATTAGTTTTTGTCTAGGCTTTAATGGTCAACTTCCCTTTGAGCAGACTCAATTCATTTTTAGATTATAGACTATAGCTCAAAGATCATATAACTTTAGGGTTGGAAGGGACTCCAGAGACCATATAGGATGCTTTTGGTACTTTACACTTGAGGAAAATGAGCTCCAGAGAGAATCCTACAAGAGCTAAACATTAAAGTTAGAACAGATGTTAAAAATTATTAGAGCAAATGATCTTACTCAAGATCTCATCCAATGGGGCACAGCTAAGAATTGAACTTGCACTGATTCAAGACACCTCTAAGTTATCCCTAATATGACTTTAAGCCCCAGAGGCTAAAAGCATCCATAGTTCTTTCCCCACAAAATCACAGACTAGGGCTTTATTACTGTACTCCTCTAAGCACTGAGAAGTATTGCTCATGTAGAAACAATGGTTATTATCAGGAACATAGAGGAACCATTCAGTAATGGCATCTGCAAAAATTAATAATAATGTACATACATAAAGTATTGATTTGAGGTCGACCTTCTCTACTTACAGGTCAAGTGATAGCCCATATGTTAATCATTGGATAGAACAAAATAGAACACTGCCCCTGGAGTCAAGAAAACCTAAGTTCAAATTTGATCTCACTTTGTGACCCTGGGCAAGTCACAACCCCAATTGCCTAAGCAAAAAGCAGAAAAAAAAATTTTTTTTTGATATAAGATGCTTACCAATTCTGTGATCCCAAGCAAGTCAATCAACCAACCTCTTTCTGCCTCAATTTCCTGATGTGTAAATGGTAATATTTACTTCCCAGGATTCTTATAAGGATAAAATAAGATAACAAATATAAAATGCTTTGCAAAGCTTAAAGTGCTATATAAATACTGGCTTTAATTATAGGTATATTTCTACATGCTAAAGGTTCTACTCTTAGATTACAGGGTGGGCTGAAAAGAAAGGTGGACAAAGCAACAGAATAACAAAGAGACTAAATGGAAAAAGTCTCTATTCGGATTCTGTTTCCTAGTCATTAACTTGGCAAAGAAGATTTTACATTCCAGGGAGACTAATCTGAAAAAACCTGACAATGATTAAGGGGGTTGTATAATCTCAGATTTCTACTTATATCATTTGTTTAGTCAATTGGACATTAGTTTAGTCAATAGGACACAAGTTGCTTATATTAGAAAATCATTCAGAATCTGTTAAAATCTTTCTTAGGAAGTTTTCAATTATCTATATTGGAGAACAACTCCATTTAAAAATACAAAAATATGAAGATGGCGAATGGCAGACAGCATTATCTGTGAGCTCCTGAGACCTTCCCTCAGACCCAGACAAAGTGAGCCTCCAAACTGGTTCTGGAGTGAGGGCTCCACCAAACACTTGGACTACAACGCACTTCTATCCAAAATCCACTTTGAAAAAACTCCGGAGAAGGTTAGCCTCAGAGGAATCAGCCACTGGCCGAAGACACCAGCCGGGGTGGAAGTCAGAGCTGCGATAGAGGGGCAGATTTTAGGCACCCAGGAAATCCCTGGGAGATGCCTGGGCCACTTTGCACTGCTTGCTGGCAGGTGCTTTGGCAGATCTGCCTCTGATAAAGAGTGGATTGAGAGCAGCTGAAAGTGTGGTCCTAGTGTGGATCTAGCTGAGCCCCGCTCTGGAAGTCAACTCGGCAAACTGCCCTGGGGCAAATTGAAACAGCAGAAGTCCCTGCTAGTGATTCAGACCTCAAGTGATCCAGACCTAAACTTCTTACAGCTCAAAAATCATGATCAAGAAGCAGAAGAGAGCTCTCATGATAGACAGCTTCTACGGAGAGAAAGTAGAGCAGTCCCCAGGTCCTGAGATTCTGAAAACAATCACAGAGGAAGTCACAAAGGTGGACATGAGCTGGACCCCTTTTCAGAAGGCTTACCTGGAAGATTGCATAAAGAATCTCAAAAGAGAGCTAGAAGAAGAATGGGGAAATAAATTGAGATCAGGGCAACAGAGATATCAAAAACTGGAAAACAGGACTGGTGAATTGGAAAAATAAAACAATTCACTGAAAAACAAAATTGGTGAATTGGAAAAAGAAAACAATTCACTGAAAAACAAAATTGGTGAATTGGAAAAAATCACCAATTCACTGGAAAATAAAAAAGGTGAATTGGAAAAAGACACCAATTCACTGAAAAATAAAATTGGCAAAATGGAAAAAGAATGCATTGAATCAAGAAATTCAATTGGCCAGCTACAAAAGGAGCTAAAAAAGATAACTGAAGGAAATAATACTTTAAAAATTAAAATTGAACAAATAGAAGTAAATGACTCAATAAGATTTCAAGAATCAGTCAAACAAAAACAAAAAAATGAAAAAAAATAGAAGAAAATATGAAATATCTCCTAGGAAAAACAACTGACTTGGAAAACAGATTCAGGAGAGACAATCTAAGGATTATTGGACTCCCTGAAAACCACGATGAAAAAAAGAACCTTGAGGCTATCTTTCAGGAATCATGACACAACTGATAATTTCATCCAGGAGAATGACAACAATGAGACAACATACCAAAATTTGTGGGACATGGCTGAAGTGGTTATAAGGGGTAATTTTATATCTCTAGATGCTTACTTGCATAAAACAGAGAAAGAAAAGATCAATGAACTGGGCTTACAATTAAAAAAACTAAAAAAAGACCAAACTAAAAACCCTCAATTAAATACCAAATTGGAAATTCTGAAAATTAAAGGGGAGATCAATAAAATTGAAAATAAGAAAACTATAAAATTAATAAATAAAACTAAGAGTTGGTTTTATGAAAAAAACAACAAAATAGATAAGCCTTTAGTTAATTTGATTAGAAAAAGGAAAGAAGAAAATCAAATTGTTAGTCTCAAAAATGATAAGGGAGAACTTTCCTCCAATGAAGCGGAAATTAGAGTAATAATTAGGAGTTTCTTTGCCCAACTTTATGCCAATAAATTTGATAATGTAAATGAAATGGAGGAATATCTATAAAAATATAGGTTGCCTAGGATAACAGAAGAGGAAATAAATTATTTAAATAGCCCCATTTTGGAAAAAGAAATAGAACAAGCTATTAATCAACTCCCTAAGAAAAAATCTCCAGGGCCAGTTGGATTTACATGTGAATTCTACCAAACATTCAAAGAACAATTAATCCCAATACTATATAAACTATTTGAAAAAATAGGGAAAGAAAGTATACTTCCAAATTCCTTCTATGACACAGATATGGTGCTGGTAGCTAAACCAGGTAAAGAAAAAACTGAGAAAGAAAACTATAGACCCATTTCCCTAATGAATATTGATGCAAAAATCTTAAATAAGATTTTAGCAATGAGATTACAGTAAGTTATCCCCAGGATAATACACCATTATCAAGTAGGATTTATACGAGGATGCAGGGCTGGTTCAATATTAGAAAAACTATTAGCATAATCAATTATATTAATAACCAAATTAACAAAAACCATATGATTATTTCAATAGATGCAGAAAAAGCCTTTGATAAAATACAACACCCATTCCTATTAAAAACACTGGAGAGTATAGAAATAAATGGGCTTTTCCTTAAAATAATTAGTAGTATCTACTTAAAACCTTCAGCAAGCATCATATGTAATTGAGTCAAACTAGAACCATTCCCAATAAGATCAGGAGTGAAACAAGGCTGCCCACTGTCACCATTATTATTTAATATTGTTTTAGAAATGTTAGCTTTGGCAGTAAGAGAAGAAAAAGAGATTAAAGGAATTAAAGTAGGTAATGAGGAAACCAAATTATCAATCTTTGCAGATGACATGATGGTATACTTAGAGAACCCTAGAGACTCAACTAAAAAACTACTATAAACAATTCACAACTTTAGCAAAGTTGCAGGATACAAAATAAATCCACATAAATCATCAGCATTTTTATATATTACCAATGAAGTTCAGCAGCAAGAGATACAAAAAAGAAATTCCATTCAAACTAACTGTTGATAGTATAAAATATTTGGGAATTTATTTGCCAAGGGAAAGTCAGGAAGTATATGAACTAAACTACAAAACACTTTCCACACAAATAAAATCAGACCTAGTCAATTGGAAAAACATAAAATGCTCATGGGTAGGCTGAGCGAATGTAATAAATATGACAATACTACACAAACTAATTTACACATTTAGTGCCATACCAATCAAACTCCCAAGAAATTATCTCACAGATCTAGAAAAAATAGTAGCAAAATTCATTTGGAAAAACAAAAGGTCAAGAGTTTCAAGAGAATTAATGAAAAAAAAAAAGGCTGATGATGGTAGACTTGCTGTATCAGATCTAAAACTATATTACAAAGCAGCAGTCATCAAAACCATTTGGTACTGGCTAAGAAATAGAGTAGTCAATCAGTGGAATAGGATAGAATCACAAGACAAACTAGGAAATAACTATAGCAATTTAGTCTTTGATAAACCCAAAGACCCCAGCTTCTGGGATAAGTACTCACTATTTTACAAAAACTACTGGGAAAATTGGAAACTAGTGTGGAAGAAATTAGAGCTTGACCCACATCTAACACCACATACCAAGATAAGATCTAAATGGGTTCATGATCTGGATATAAAGAGTGATAATATAAGTAAATTAGAGGAATGTAATATAGTTTACCTCTCAGACCTATGGAGATGGAAAAAATTTATGTCCAAAGAAGAACTGGAACTCTTAATTGAAAACCAGATAGATAACTTTGACTATATTAAGTTAAAAAGTTTTTGTACAAACAAAACCAATGCAAACAAGATTAGGAGGGAAGCAATAAATTGGGAAATCATCTTTACATTTAAGGGTTCTGATAAAGGTCTCATCTCTAAAATATATAGAGAATTGTCTCATATTTATAAAAATTCAAGCCATTCTCCAATCAGTAAATGGCCAAAGGATATGAACAGGCAATTTTCAGAGGATGAAAGTACAACTATTTATAGTCATATGAAAAGGTGCTCCAAATCACTATTGATCAGAGAAATGCAAATCAAGACAACCCTGAGGTACCACTACACACCTGTCAGATTGGCTAAAATGACAGGAAAAGTTAATGATGAATGTTGGAGGGGATGTGGGAGGGCTGGGACACTGATGCATTGTTGGTGGAGCTGTGAACGGATACAGCCATTCTGGAGAGCAATTTGGAGCTATGCTCAAAAAGTTATCAAACTGTGCATACCCTTTGACCCAGCAGAGTTTCTATTGGGCTTATATCCCAAAGAAATCATAAAGGAAGGAAAGGGCCCCACATGTGCAAGAATGTTTGTGGCAGCCCTTTTTGTAGTGGCTAGAAACTGGAAATTGAATAGATGCCCTTCAATTGGAGAATGGCTGAATAAATTATGGTATATGAATATTATGGAATATTATTGTTCTGTAAGAAATAACCAGCAAGACGATTTCCAAGAGGCTTGGAGAGACTTGCATGACCTGATGCTGAGTGAAATGAGCAGAACCAGGAGATCATTATACACGGCAACGACAGTATTATATGATGATCAATTCTGATGGACATGGCTCTCTTCAACAATGAAATGTTTCAAACCACCTCCAATTGTTCACTGAAGAAAGCCATATACACCCAGGAGAGGGATGTGAAATGTGGACCACAACATAACATTTTCATACTCCTTGATTGATGTTTGCTTACATTGTGTTTCCTTTATCTGATATATCTTTTGTGTAGATAAGATTTTTCTTGCACAACAATGATAAGTTTTGAAATATGTATACATATATTCGATTTGCCAATATTTTAACATAATTAACATGTAGTGGATATCCTGCCATCTAGGGGAGAGGTGGGGAGTTGGGAGGAAAAAATTTGTAACAGAAAGCTATGTAAGCGTTAATGTTGAAGAATTACCCATACATATGTTTTGCAAATAAAATAAAATTAAAAAAACAAACAAAAAAACAATATTCAGATTTATTGGGTAAAAAATAAAACATATAAAAAAATACAAAAATATTTTCACAGGTAAATGCAAATCAGAGATGAAGGACATATTACTATTGCTTGACTAGACTTGCATGCAAAAAAAAAAAGCCTTCCCAGTTGACTCTTCTAGCTGGGGAGTTCTCATAAATATCTAGAGTAAAGACATAAGAAATATTCCATTTATCATCTCCTCCATTAAAAGCTGGTCTCAGCCATTTACAAGGAGTGGGACTCTGGATATGTCATTTAACTTCTATTTTCCTTAGTGTCTTCAATTGTAAAATAACAATAATAATAATACCAATCTCACAAAGTTGTTGCGAGGATCAAATGCCATAATATAGTGTTAAAAAACAAATACTTAGCAAAATGTTTGGCAGATAATAAGAACTATGTAAGTCCTTATTCCCACTTTTATCCCATTAATATGTGAGCACCATGAAAGAGCCTAGCACAGTTATCCACATAATCAAGACCTACTTAATAAAAGCTTAGTAACTAGTAAAGTTTCAGATAAATGTTAACTATTACTAACTCTTGAAGGCTATGTCAAAAGAGCGCAAGCTTGGAAATTCCAATTTGGTGGGTTCACATACATATCCTTTGATCTAGCAATATCACAGTTAGGTCTCTATCCCAAAAAATATAAAAAGGAAAAGAAAAAGAATCTATGTATAGAAAAATATCTACAGCAGCTGGGGCAAAGAATTGGAAATTGAAGGGATATACATTAATCGAGGAAAGGTTAAACAATTTGTAGTATATGATTATTATGGAAGAAATGATGAGAAAGATGCTCTCAGAAAAACCAAGAAAGATTTATATGAGCAGATGCAACGTAAAATGTACAAAGGAACAGGAATATTATAATGTGATTAGCTGTGAATTCTTAGCTATTCTCAGCAATATGATGATCCAAGTTAAATCTGAAGGTCTTATAATGAAAAAATGCAATCCACCCTAGAGAAAGAGCTAGTAATATCTGAATACAAAATTAAACATATTTTTTTACTTTATTTTTCTTGAGGGACTTTTGAATATGTTTTCTTTCATTAGATAACTAATATGGAAATTTTTGCATGACTACACATGTATAACCTATATTGAATTGTTTACCATCTTATGAAATAGGGTACAGATGGAGAAAGGGAGAGAATTTGGAACTCAATGTTTTAAAAATAAATGTATAAAAAATGTATATGTAATTGGGAGAAAATAAATTATCAAATTGAAACAAAAACAAAAGTTAAGAATTATTTTTACATGTAACCGGAAAAAATAAAATAGTAAACAACTCACTGCATTCAATTTGGCAAATCTACTCTATGTCTGTCAGCTGAAGACCAGCCTAAGCCAAGTCACAAATGAAGCCCAAAATATAGCAGTTTTGAGATCTGTATTAGTGGACCAGTTGCAATGCCCACAATAATGAAATGATGTGTCAGTTAGGAATCAAAGTTATTAAGGCTAAAGATATTTGTAGATATGACCTGGGCATTCTTTTGTTTTGTTCTTAATTTTTGTGCCTCTGCACTTCCCTCAGTGTCTTATATCTGGTATGGTGCTTTATAAATGATGATGAATTCAATTACCAAGCAACTATAAGCTATGGAGCAGGGGAAGTGGGAGGGAAAGCTAACATTGGTAAAACAGACTTTTCAGGCTGGCATATTTTTCTTTCTTATAATTTTCTGTCTTATAACTTTCCTTCTTGTAATATATACCATAACAAAAACAAGGAGAAAATGGAAAGCAAATGAAAATAATCAAAGAATAAATAAATGGAGAGGAAAACAGAAATTTAATGTCATTCATTTCAGAGAATGAGAATTTACAGAGTGACAATTTGGCCCACACAAGAGATTCAGCCCATGACGGAAGCAAACAACTGCCTGCAAATCACACAGGGAAAACTTGGTGCTTCTCCGTGGCACGTTAAATATGCATAAACTCCCATGAATGCTGTTCAGCTAGATGGGGTGTTGCAATTTCCATGGTTGGGCTTTAATGCTGTATTTTTTTTCTTTAAAGAAAAAAAAAACAATGCTTTTTTGATTTCAAGATGAAAACCTAGTTCTAATTAACAGTTGGAGTCAGATTTTCAGAGATTCCAGCTGGAACGATAAAGCAGAACTCTGAATGGGTCTTTGGGCATGTCTAAAGACATGTCCGAGTTTTCTGCTTGGTGTAAAAGCTGCCTATAGCTGGTGGCACAAAGCACAAACACATCTCCAGGGCATCAGGTCTTTGGCTGGCAGCAATCTAGGGAGACAGAGCTAACTTATGCCAATTTTCGATCCTTATTTTGGAGCTGAAGCCAGAGTTAGATGGGTTGGGAGCCACTCCAAAACATTTATTGCCAACATTGATGCCCTGTCTAACCAAAATCTTACCAAAATATTATATATATTCATCCACAGGTCCCAGAGAATTTTTTCCAAGCAACAAAACAAAAACAAAATAAAGTTAAAATTAAAGTTTCAAATGATCCATACTCTGAGAAACTGGTTAAGGATCATTAGGCTCAGTTTATAGATACTTAAAGTGAGATAACAGCTAACATTTATAGTTTTCAAAACCTTTACATTTTTTTCTCCTTTTATCCTCACATTAACTCCTTGAAGTAAATGCTATAGATATTGTTATTCTTATTTTAAAGATGAAATAACTGAAACTAAGAGAAATGACTTGCCCAGGATTACACAGCTAGTTGTTTCTAAAGTCTGAAATCAGAGAGCAAGTTTTTCTGATTCTAATTCCAGGGCTTGTATTCAGTACACAAGGCTGCTTGCCAACAGAGAGGTCCAATTATTGCTGCCTATTAAGTAACTAACAAAAACTAAATTATTATGAAACAAGAGCAAGATCAGTAACTTCCATAACCACACAAGTGATAAAGTTAGATTGGAACATTTGGTTCTCTGTACCCAGCTGTTAAATAGACACAATCTTTTGAAGAACATATACAAAGGCTTATCCTCAGGTGAAAAAGTTTTTTTTCAAAGACCAATAATAATCCACCTGGTCAGACTTCTAAGCACAGTTGGGGATGTGGTAATACTATAAAATCTAAGAGTTCAGTCACAGTGAAACATTTTATGGTTTTTTAATTACCTTATCTACAAAGGATTTTGCAAATACAGGAAAATTACTATGATTGATGATGATGGTGATGGAGATATTGTAAAAGGGTATAAATAAAATGAAAAAAGTAAAGGAGAGGAAAGAAGAGAGAAACAAAAGGAAAAGAAGGGAAAGAAAAGAAGAGAAAAGAAAAGATTAAAAAAATTCAATCCTTGGAAGGCAAGAAAGCAGGGAGAGAAAAGAGTAAAGATTCCAGAGCCAGAGAGGGTACTTAGCCCTGGTAGCATAGAGACAACAACTTTCATAGCTAGTTCCTTTTATAAGAGAAAAACAATCCATTTACTTCAGAAAACTGACATTCTTGATAATTTAAGAGTTACCAATCACAGAAATTTTTGTGAAGTGGCATTTATTAACATTCAGTCTTTTAAAGAAAAAGTCTTTTAATCCTTTTAGGAGGCTATCATCTTGCTGTTACAGGAAGTGCAACTTTTTAATTTGAGGTCACTGAAGCCCGTCAGGTATAGTTTTGTTTCTATTTTATCTTTCAGGTTGAAATCCCAAGGTGTATTATAATATTCTTATCATTTTAACATCTCCTCTATTCCAAATATTACAATGGATCATGCCTTGATTCCATAAACAAACCTTTAGAATGAGCATAAGCAATTTTACATGGTTAAACTAAACTACCTTACCCATTCATAATACATGCCCCCAGCCAAAGTCTGTTAGACAACAATATAATCCTTCTTCTTCAGTCAAGTCAAGCTTCCATCTCTCTCTTTCTGCTCATGCTTTTATCTCCATATATTTATACTGATCATTCTGTATCCTTAAATTGACCTGAACTTTCCCATCCACTGAGTTGCTAGTACAACTGTAGCTATTCTGCTTTAACACAAACACACTAGAAAACTATAAAGTGTGATGGAAATTCCATGTCTTTCACCTTCATCTTGTTTGACACTATGGTTATTCTTCCTCAGACACAGTACTTCAGATCTTGGCTGTTTTCTTCCTGGATATCCTTCAAGGCTATAAAGTTCCCAATTTTCACCTATGCCTGGTATTGCTGGTTTCTTTCAAAACTCAGCTGAAATTCTGCTTTCTGCAGGAGTCCTTTTATGCCCTTTTACAATATCTCCATCACCATCATCATTAGTCCTATGCTGATCAGCTTGTCTTCGCTTTTAAGGATACTTCTATTCTTCAATTTTCTTGTATTTACTTATTTATTTACATATTGCCTCATCCATTACTTTGTAAGCTCTTTGAGGACTGGGGCTGTTTGGGGGACTTTGCTTTTTTTGTATCCCCATCTCTTAGCAAAATGTCTAGCATACAATAAGTATGATTGTGGATCAAATGATGGCTCTATACTTTATATGTGATTGAGATGTAAAGCCAAAGCACCATCTCAGATATTAAGAAGAAAGCAGAGAAGAATAAGAAAAATCTGGAAGAAAAATAAGACTTAAGATGGAAGGGGAAAGAGAGAGGAACCAGAACAAATCCAAACAAATAATTCATGATATTTGAGGAGATGGATGGAATTGATAATCAAAACATTGTTGGCTGGTATCTACTGTTAAACTGACCAAAAAAAACCCGTTTTTATACATTTGTCTAGGTTGAATATATGGATGTCATGAAAGCACAAAGCACATGCACAAATCCTGCACTAATCCTGTCTCCCAAACCCTTAGTGAATGTGGTACTCTATAATGGACATAGGATGTGGAGCTGGAGAATATTGGTCCAAATCCCATGCTTGGTGCTTCTGTGATCTTAGGCAAATAATATAAGGTCTTTAAGTATCAGATTCTTCAGTTGAATAAAGAGGAAACTGGACTAAATTGCCATTAAGATCCCTGCCACACTAAATCTAGTAGCTTATGATCCTACTTTAGAGTTAAAATGTGGTGATTTCACAATTTTTATCTCCTTATTATAAATATCAGATAAGACATAAAATGGTAAATATATTCACCAAAATATGCTTAGTATTGTAATAAGCAGATCAAGTCCAGATTAGAGAGAACTTTTCCATGGATGATGAGGGCACTTCCCATGTTCCTATTAGATCATGACATTATGCTGGGTGCATCATAGCCTGAAGCAAATCTGCAAGTACTCAAAAGAAGCCTTGCCCTCCACACAAGAAAGATAAAGTAGATGAAGAATATCAATTGCTTATTTGATTGAAAAGCCTAGAAATCTTGCTTATCAGAACGCATATCTGAGACAAAGAGCATTCATAGATAATGAATTGATCCTGTACTTGAATGAAGGAGGAGAGGGGCTAGATTGCCACTGAGAAATTATAAAGTTCTTTAATGACCTCAAGCTTCAAGTAGAAACAAAGGCCTATCTTTTTTTTTTAATTGTAGTAAGTTAATTTATTTTTAATAAATATTATTTAAATAAATATTTTATGAATCATGTTGGGAGAGAAAAATCAGAGCAAAAGGGAAAAAACATGGGAAAGATAAAAAACAAAAACAAAAACAGAAAAAAGAAGTGAACATAGCATGTGTTGATTTACATTCAGTCTCTTTAGTTCTTTTTCTGGATGCAGATCATATTTTCTGTCCAAAGAGGCCTATCTTTTAATAACATTTCACTTGTTTTACTATATGACTGTAAGACAGGGAATAAAATAGTCCCTGAAGAATTAAAAATGAACATCATGATGAAAGCATTTGAGAAGCAATGTGGATGAGGATAGGCTATGACATAAAACTAATGTGGAACTTTGAAGAATAAGAATGAAATATGTCATTAAGAAATCATGTAATAGGGGCAACTAGGTGGTGCAGTGGATAGAGCACCAGCCCTGAAGTCAGGAAGACCTGAGTTCAAATCTGGTCTCAGACACTTCCTAGCTGTGTGACCCTGGGCAAGTCACTTAACCTCAATTGCCTCAGCAAAAAGCAAAAAAAAAAAAAAAAGAAATCATGTAATAGGAAGAGAAGATGAGCTGGTGACATGGTAAAGAAAAGGGATAACAGATGGACTAGTAGAGTCTTCCACTGGTATCTTTATAATGTTAGGAGAAAGAAATCAAGATTTAGCACAGTAGGTGCCTCTCTTGTGTTGAACTTAATGGAAAATATAAGCACAAACCACACAGGATGGAATGGATTGATTGTTATCTATATTATTGGAGAGTTCTCTTTTTCTCTGTTTTATCTTTCTGTCTCTGTTTCTCTCTGTTTCTGCTTCTATCTCTCTGTCTCCCTCTCTCCTTTCTTCTTTCCTCCCTCCTTCCCTTTCTTCCTTTCCTCTCTCTCTCTCTCTCTCTCTCTCTCTCTCTCTCTCTCTCTCTCTC
>JAJPUD010003763.1:100508-143961 GCA_023553655.1 Myrmecobius fasciatus
AAGGAAGGAAAGAAAGAAAGAAAGAAAGAAAGAAAGAAAGAAAGAAAGAAAGAAAGAAAGAAAGAAAGAAAGAAAGAAACAAAGAAAGAAAGAAAGAAAGAAAGAAAGGAAGGAAGGAAGGAAGGAAGGAAGGAAGGAAGGAAGGAAGGAAGGAAGGAAGGAAGGAAGGGAGGAAGGAGGGAGGGAAGGAAGGAGGGAGGGAAGGAAGGAAAGGGAAGAAAGGAAGGAAAGAAGGAAGGGAGGAAGAAAGGAAGGAAAAAGGAAGAAAAGAAGAAGGGAGGGAAGGAAGTATGGAAGAAGGGAGGAAAGGAGGAAGGGAGGGAAGGGGGAAGAAGGAGGGAGGGAGGGACTGAGGGAAGAAGGGAGAAGGAAGAAAGGGAAAGAGGGAAGGAGACAAGAAGGAAGAAAAGGAGGGAGGGAAAGAGAAAGAGAATGGAAAGGGTAAAGAAAAAGAAAAGTTACTCACAGAAGACAGCATGCAAAAAATGTCTAACTAGACTATCCTGCACAACATTTTGTCTTGGCTTCCTCCTGCACTTTCTTCCTTTCACCTTGCTTGCCTCTGTATCTGTTTTCCCTCAGTCTGACTTTGATACTATTCAGTCCTTCTTAGTATTTTTAGATTTTTTTTGATTGAAAAGAAAAATTTTCTTCCAAATGTTTCACTCTTCCTTTCCCTATTTCTCATTCTCTCTGACCCCACTCATGTCAGTCTTCCCCCCCCCCTTATCCCTACATTTCTTCTCTCTTCCTTTTCCTTCCCATCCCCATGTGCCCTGATTCCCCCTTCTTCCTCTTCCCCTCCCTCTGTGTGTACCTCTTCTTCCAGCTTTGGAGTCGGGAGCCAATATCTAGTCCTTCAAAACCTGCCCTACCCAGAGGGCCCCAGACAACACTTTAGAATAATCTTACTGTCAAAAAAAATTGGTTGGACTAGTTCCCAGGCAGGGAGGAGCTGCGGTTAGAGATGCACAGGCCAAGAAGCTTCTTGTCTGCCTGAGTAATGGGGTAGGGGAATGGTCAATTCTCAACCATAAGTGTAATGTCAGCAGTTCTGCAGGGCAGGTGGGAAACTCTGAGATGCTAGGCCTTCTGAATGCATTTCAGCAGAGGGACGGTGTGACCTTCGTGTCTTTGGCTGCTGGATCTTATGGTTACCAAGGGGCTGACAAGAAAGAGGACAGAACTATAACAATAAAAAAAAAACTTCATATTCTTACAGTCTGGGAAAAAGCAAAAGCCTTAAACTCAATCCTAACTCCATCATCTGGCTTCCCTCTTTCTATCCTAATGCAGAAGGAGTAACAGAAGGGAATGCTCAGGCTCTCTTTGATCTCTTCCCAGCTCACGGAGTGTTTATCTCCCTCCCTCCTTGGTCCCCTACCCCCAAAGCCTTTCTCTGTCTTTCCTCCCTACCCCCTGCCCTGGAGATGATTCACTCTTTCATTCCCTCCTCCCCACCCCACTGCCATCTGTTTTCCTAATGATGGCATCCGATGAGCTGTTTTGTTGGCCTTCACCATATAACAAAGCACCTTCCACGCTAACTAACTTGTATTCCTGATTTACTCTCCTCAGAATGCTTTTTAAAAAAATTGGTGTTTTCCCTTACCCCTCCCTTTTCACTGTCCCCATTATTTTTTATCCTCCACTGCTTACATGTTGCCCTCTCTCTTTGGCCCCATGTACATCACGATTTCATCCAGAAATTGGATCGAGTGAAAGAGAGATACAAATGAATAGGAGGATTAATGTGTGTATATTTGGCACTGGGGGGGATTTGGGAGTGGGAGTGTCAGAAGACATGGCAGTCCAACTGCTTAGGCTCTAGTGAGTAAGGATGAGCCAGGATTACCCAAGTGTTACTGCTAAGTAGCTTAATTATCCCCAGTGAGAGCTTTGGAAGACAAACCTGTTGTGGTTGAGGATGGAATAAGTATTTGTCACTGGCCAGTTCCAGGGTGGGTAGGTTTCAAGTAGAGTGGAACTCTACCCAACTTCCCTCACATGTCAATTCTTTTTTTATCACCCCCTTCTAAGAGAGGCACCCCCCCTTAAACTTTATATTCCTTCCCCCCACAGAGCCACGAGGATTATGTTTTTCCTTGTATCTTCTCCAACATCTCTGATTCCCTAAATTATTGACCCTCTAGATTCCTGAACCAGAAAATCACTTAGAAAAAATAGTTTTGAACAGAACATACTTTGAGGCATCAATGGACCAGTCTAAGTTGAATGTAATATAGGCTTGGAGTCAGAAGACCTGGATCCAAATACCATCACAATCATCACCTGTAATATTCTTGAACATATCACTAATTTCTCTGGTCCTCAGTTCACTCCAACACATGTGGGATTAAATTCAATGACATCTAAATTCTTTTCTAGCTCTAAATTATCTATCTTCTGACCCAAATATGACTCTAGTTCTAGCTTCAAAATCATCAAGGCTATTTTCAGATTTCTTTCATGTATATAAAATGCTTGGCTAAATCTAAAGCATTATATTATTATTATTAGCTACTATTATTACTTCAATGGCTCAATACTTGATTACATCTCCAAATGAAAATACTGCCACATATAATTTGAGGTGCTCCTAAAACCCTTGGCCAAATTCAAATTCTAAAGATTTCACTCAAAGAAATTCAAACTTCAGAGGATCCATCATCTAAGTTATGCAGGCTTCAAAAAATTCAGAGTTATAGAAAAAGAAGTGAATGAAAGGATCTTCTAATAACACAAAGAGGTGGATTACGCATCCTAACTTTAGGTTAGGACCTAGGAAAGGAATAAACCAGCTTACCTCACATGATTGGATACAGTGAACCAGGCTGGGATCTGGGTGCCATCTCCGTCTCCCAGTACACACTATATTCTGAGAAAGAAAGGGAGGAAAACAAAATATTAGTTCAGGGGAAAGAAATTAAGAAGACTCATAGCTTGCCTGACCTTAGGGTCACTTTATAAGACTCATAGATCCTCTGAGTTAAAACTACCACAGTTAATCTTCCAGGATATCCTGATATTGGGAGGCAAATACTTGTTAGTAAAATTAATAATAAAATAAAATGAAAAAGTCTCTGGATTTGTAGTCCAAGGAACTGGATTGGGATCTTGATTTAGCTTCTTAATTTCTATGTGATCTTAGACAAGTCACTGCTCTCTGAGCCACAGTTTCCTGAGTAACATGATATAATTGGCCATGATGAGCTCCAAGTTCCTTTCTAGCCATAAATCAATGATCCTACATTCTACTAAAGAGGCCAGAGTGAGCTGAACTTTCCTAAAACCTTCCAGTCTCATAGTATGGCCTTATAGGAAGTAATGGGGCTCTGAGTAAACATGCCTCCCTGAACCTCTGATCCCCATGATGTAAATGACTAAATAAGGAATAGAAGTCCATTGAGCTCTCTCTGTGCTCTTGTTGAAACTATAAATCTTTCCCTTCCATGGACCATAAAAGGGGGAACACTCATTGTTTAAGCACCTCATAAATGTAGCCCTTTGAAGCAGCTGGGGATCAGCATGACACCATAGGAAAGCTTAAGGAGGGAGCAGTTCCCTCCTGCCCAACACCCAGTACTCCCAGATTTCAAAACATCATTGCTGGATGCCCACATGACTATGCTTGCAGTCCTGCACCCTGAATGGAATGAAAGCTCACTGTTGACATATCTAAGTATTTTTCAATATTGCTGGATTCTAAAATTCCAAGGAACTCTCTGCAGAGAAAACAGCCCAATCCAAAACAGGAATAAAATCTCTCTCCATCTGGCTACCTTCTCTACCCACCCTCCAAAAGGCACCAGTATTAGGAAGGGATTGTCTGATGAGATGAAAGCTCTTTTCTAAAAAAAAAAAAAAAAAAAAAAAAATTACGCCTCTTGTAGCAATGTACTTTTAGAAAGCTTCCACAGTCCAACAATAAAACAACTAACACACACCCATTAGACAGGCAATTCAGCCATTCAAGTGTTCAGAATGATTACCATTTGAAACAGGACCTACCAGACTTATTTTATGTGGAGGGAGGCAGTTCTATTATCCTACAATATTCATAACCCCCCCAACACATATTAAAATTTCTCCCTTAGACCAAACTCTGTCCTCACAAGAAAATTCCAAGCATTTAAAACCATATAATTTAGAATTGTGATTGAAATAAAGATCTAGCTAAAAAAAACTGCATTGTGACAAGAATGACAAAACAAAGAAATAGAATAAAGGGGATGAGGGATGAGTTACCAATTTAAAAAAGGTAAACATTCTGGACAACTTTGAACCACTTTAGAATCACTTGTTTATATGTAAACGAATAATGCAAATATGTGATACTTGGCTAATTATTAAAACAGGTCTATCAAGAGTCCTTCTTGGCAGTGGATAGTAATTTTGCTAGTTGAAAATAATAAGGTCCATTCATATATTTTAAAGCATTCTGTAATTCAGCTGGGCTTTCTTCCCTAAATATTCTAAATTCTGGCAAGTATTACAGTTATTTGTTTGCATGTATACCTAGTCTCCCTTACGAGACTATAAATTCCTTATGGGTCAGGATTGGGTTTTAGTCATTATTATATTCTTCCTCCCAAACAAGTTTAACACATCTCTTTCCATCTAGTAAGGATTTATCAAGGATTCTTCATAAGTCTACACTTAAATTATTTCAGTCTATAACAAAAAGCCAGAAGGCAAGGCCATTAGAATGTAGGCTCATAGATTTATTGATTTCAACTGCTTTTATTTTAACAGATGAAGAAACTGAGGCACAAAGGTTAAGAGACCTAAGTTTCTTAAATCTTCCTTAGTTTGTTCATCTGTAAAATGAGGAATAACAATAGCACCTGTTCCCTCCTCTTTGTTATTGTCAGGAGAATAAAATGATTTGTTGGAAAACTGAAAGCCCTATATAAATGCTAGCTATTGTCACTGGCTATTATAACAAGATAATATTAACTAATTTAAGTATTTTTAAAACAGTAATATCAGGAGGGAGAAAGTGCCAACAATGGGATAGGTGGGGAAGGGTGGTGTGATATATGGGAATAGCTTTCAACAGATAGCTTCAGATAGTGGGTTTTGAAGGAAATTAAAAATTCTAAGAGGGATAGGGAAAGAGAGAATATTGTGTGGAGATACAATTGTCTGGAATTGTTAGCTTGCTAGTTTCACTGAAACAGAGACTGTATAAGAAGAAATAATATAAAATAAGGTTAAAAGTTAAATGAGAACCATGCTACAAATGGCTTTAGATGACAAGGGGAAGAACTTGTAGTTTATCCTGTAGATAATAGGGAATCATTAAAGATTTCTAATTAAGGAAGGAACATGATCAGGTCTTTATAGTAGGAATATCAATTTCATATCTATATGGAGGGAAAAATAGAAAGATGAGGATTCAAACTAGGAGAAACCTATTGAAAAGCTGTAGAATATAAAAGGAACTATATGGGGGAGGAGGAGGGGAGAAACCACAGGTGGTGAAGCAGGAAATTTTTGAATTGGGCTTAAGCAGATGAAGCTTATTTAAAGGAAAGAAATAAATTCCATCAATGTCAATGTTCATTGGCTGAGGAATAATTATACAATTGTGGCATGTAAAAAGAATGTAATATTACTGCACCATAAGAAATAATAAACAAGAAGAACTTAATGGTACAAAAGATTCATATAAGTTAATTTAGCAAATTAAATAGAAAATGAAAATGACAAACAGGACTGCAACAATGTAAAAGAAAAGAACAACAAAATGAAATTGAGTGCAATATAGTTATAAAAACCAAACCACTCCAGAAGAGAAATAAGAAGATGGATCTTGTTCCTTTTATTAGAGAAAAATCACAAATAATAGATATCAAAGTTACAAATATGGAAAACTGTTGTATAGTGGCACCATAGTAAGAAACAGCAAAATCATAAATAGGAACAGGTTTAAGGAAAGTACAATAAACTAGATTGGAATATTTTGAATTTGAGATGACAATGTAAAATCCCCATGTATGTGTGCTATAAGCAAATGGGAACCAAAAAAATCCCAGACAACTAAACTGAAATGAAACTTTGAAGCCATTTAGTCCAACCCTCAATTTTGCCTCATTTTCCACTTAAAAAAATTAAGGTCAATGGAAGTCAAACGACTTGCCCAAGATCACATAGATACTAATTGCCACTGGCGAAATTTGAACTCATGAATCTGACTCCAGAGCCAGTACATTTCTCACTTTACCATACTTTCTTCAAGAACTGTGGGTATGAAGCTCAGAAGATATAGTGGGAGTGACTAGAGATATATATTCCGTAATCAACTATATAAAGGTAATTAATTTGAATGTATGAAATTATCAAAGAGAATTGATATTGAATTAATTAAATGATATTGAATTGAAAATATCAAAGAAAAGAAAGGAGAGAAAGGAAAGGACAAAAGGAGAGGGAATGGAGTCAGACACAGGCTTGGGTAGCAATTATACTAAAAGGGTAGGGAAGAAAATAAGGACCAGATTTAAGTACAAAAGAGAATAGACTTTTCAAATTCATTTACATACAAACTCTTGCTTTGTTTTCAAAGTTGTCCCCAAGTAAACCACTTTTTGGCAAGACACTGTCAAAAAATGCAAACTACCAATATTTAAACGAAATTGGTTTAAAAAAAAATCTAATATATGGTAGTATGCTTTCTTGACCTAGTCAATACTAAATGGAACAAACATTGGTTTGTTTAATGATTAGTTGTTTGTGGAGATGTTATCATAATTTATGAAAGGAGAAGCCCTTGGGCAAACAACATAATGGTACTCTCTTCCCTCTTGGGCTAGCACAAAATGCCAATTGTCTATGAAAGCAAGGTATCAATTATAACTACTTCACTCCTAAACTTTTAGGAAAAAAGTCTTATAGCTTGTTATTGTTGCTATTATTGTTCATCCTTCATTTTCTAAGAGGACCAATGACATCATGAGTGATGTCTTGCTTGTGAACTGGATTTAAAAGAAGGGGAGATTCCCAGTTATCATTCTCACTCTCTCTTCCAGAGTCATCTAAATCCAGTAGCAAAAGAAAAGTCCCAAATGGCAATGGCCCAGGTTGTAGAGGATGATCTTGGCAATTTTGAAGTCTGACCAAGCTCTAAGTGCTCCACAATCTCTGCTTCAGCTGCCTTCATAATAATTGGATAAAATGGTTCTCATCAGTTCATTCGGCTGGTGAAAGTCTTCACATGTTTGTGTGTATATGTAGTTGTTGCTGTTGATCAGTCATTTTTAGTCATATCTGACTTCTTGTGACCCTACTTGGAGTTTTCTTGGCAAAGATACTGGAAAGGATACTTCTCCACAGAGTCCAGATACTTCTCCAGAGTCACATAGCTAGTTAGTGTCTGAAGTGATATGGAAGATGTCTTCCTGACTTCAGGCTTGATGCTCTATCCATTTTTTCACTTAGCTAATTCAAAATATATATATGTGTGTGTGTGTGTGTGTGTATGTGTGTGTTGTATTATTTATTAATGGATATTAAATATTACTAAATATATTATATATTTTATACATTGTATATAATGTTATATACATTATATACATATAATGTTATATACGTATATAATATTATATACAATGTATATAATATATATTATATACATTGGGTATGTGTATAATAGATATTCCAAATAAGATATTACTTACGATCTTATGTAATTAAGAATTAAATAGTCAAAAAAAGAGTATACAGAAATTAGCAGGTTTAGGGTTTTTTTTCAGGGACGAGGGACTGGGAGAAGACAAAAAATAGTCAAAAGACAAAAAGAGCCTAACTGCTTCTGACCAGAGTGTCTTGGCTAAGACAATTTCCCACAATAATTGTCTATGATAATGGAGGCATACCAGAAGCCCAATGGTGGGGCAGGAGAAATAGTTCTCTGTCAGTGGACAAGTAATTTACTATTTCAGATGGATCTATTAACCATATCCTTATCTATAAATTAAAGGAATTGGACTCAATCACCTCTAAGGTCCATTTCTGTTCTAGTTCTATCATCCCATGTGAATAGAGCAATGAGAGAATTGTGTAGAGCTGCTAGTAGATAATAAAAATGATAGAAGTCTCAATGTCCCAGTTTGGAAGTTTCTCCAACTTTTTGACTCTGAGCGTCTGAGAACAGAAACAGATCAGAAGAGCACTTGCTAGCTCCCCATAAGTATTAAACTAGAGACCAAGTGATCCCTGGTAAGAAGAGTTACTTACTTTCTCTCCCTATGTTCTGAAACTTCAGAAAGATAAATTACAGATGCTTTCCATTTTGTTCTCCCCTTCTTTCCCTTCCCTAGAAATCTGAAAGGTCTGTCAAATGTTGATACCTAAGACCTGCCTTCTGTTTAGGAAATTCTATCCAAGCAACCCTAATCTTGAGATTTATTTTAGACTCAGATCACTGTAAAACATTTATAGTTCAACTTTTGGCTTCTCAGAATGTATTTTTAATTTATATTATTGCTACTTTTAATTGTCAAAGAGTTTGCTGGACATTATCACTTGATCTTGTTAGTAATAAGAACCAAGCATGAACAATTCCTTACATATTTCTGTAGTTATTATTTCACCCGACATGAGAGGGCACTAGGGGAAGACACCCAATCACCCTTATGTCTCAGAGCTACTTCTGTCTCTAAGCTGAAGCTTGTGTGTGCATGTGTATCTGTATATGTGTGTATAACAATACTAATTCAATGTGATGAAGGCTCCTTGAGGACCTAAGCAAGGACTCACCAGTCATAAAGGACTCCTAAGAAAGGAGGCAAGGTCCTTACAAGTGAATTGTTTGTATAAAGTATTTCACCTCTCTCACTGTGCAAATTAATAACACAAAAAATATCCGAGACTCACTTGGAATGACAGAGATGAATAGATCTGGTCTTTAGGGAATTGACCAAAGAAGATTAATCTTTACAGTTAACTTTGGTCATACTACATTAATAACATTATTACAAAATTGTGTCATCTGTGTGACTTTATGTAACCTATGCCTATAACAATGGCTTTCTTTTAAATGGCAGCTTTAGGTGATACCATGATTCACTTCAGAACATCCCAAGGCAAAAGAAATACTAAGTGAATTTTAATCTCCAAGTCATTGTTCTCCCTTTTCTCTTCCCCACTCACAAAATACTTAAGACCTACTCTTTCTAATTAAGGGATAATTACTTTATACCAAAAGCCTTCTGAAAGATTAAAAGCTAATACAAAGTAATAAAAAAGGTGAACACTTGTCAGGATATATTTAAGAAGTTCATTTATTCAAGTTCCCATAGATGCTTCCCCTAAAAATCATGATGATGGTAAAGATGATGATAGAACTACAGAAAGGAAAAATAATGGGATAAAGAAAACCTATTCAATATTTTTACTTTCTGTAACTTCCTTATGGGATAGATACCTAGAGAATCAAATTGGTCTCAGAAAGAGTCAGAAAAACTACTGAGAGGCCTGAGAGCAAACTAAAGAGGTGAGGTAATCCATCTGTGGTATTGTCAAAGAGCAAAAGTATTTGAATTAATTATTGATTTTGAAATACTGAATTTGCACTTAGGCAATCAATACATATTGGTTGAGTTAACAAATGAATATATTAAAATAGGAAATGGCCAATGTCCACTCGAAGCTTCTCCTAAAGCTCTCTCTTACACTGTAGAGCTTTTATATCTTATATTAATTACTTCCTTTCAAAATGGAAAAGTGAAGTAACAGAGTAATGCTAATATACAATTTTAGTCTGTATTGTGGGAAATAGATAAATGCTCAAATGCTAAAGTTTATCAGGCATGTATAAAAAGTGATATATGACGATAACAGTGAAAATGTCAGGGAAAATATGTCATAAACAAATGATCATGATAACAAATAATGATCAAGTTGATTTCCATTATGCTTTTCTACCAGATTTTTTCATCTTAGGATTCAAGTTTTGAAAGCAACCCACGTGAACATTTAATTTAACACCGCTTTTTTTTTTAACAGATGAGGAAACTGAGACCAAGGTTCACAAAGGTAATGTCCAGATACAACATCCTACAGTTGTCCAAAGTCAAAAAGGTATTAAGTAGTAGACTTGGGAATTAAACCAAGTCCTTTGGATTCCATACCTTAGGTTGTTTCCATTTGATCATGTCACCAATGTACTAACTTTTGGGATAGAATATGAATGGCATTTCTCAAGTAAATATTATGTTACAAAAATTATACCTCAAATTTATAAAGAAAAGCAAGGAATAATACTAGCTTTTATAAATGTGTGTGTGGGGAGTTCTGGGTGGGGGAAGTAGGGAAAGAAATGGCATGGAAAATGATATGGAAAAATGGCTTAATTATGAGATGAAATTTTATTTCTTAGGTAATTGATAGGCCTGTCTTTAAGAAAATACTTATTAGAATTTAAAATGTACAAAAGATCTCCTTATATGTTTAATTTGTATAGTAGATATAATAGAATGTTCATTTATTCTCAGACCTTCATTTAGTTATACCCATTAAGATTTCTGGATCCCGTCCCACCAGCAATCTAATCCATTGTATCCAATAATGTACCCATACTGACTTACCTCACAATGATATTAGGAACAACTGCTAGAAAGAAATACTGGGGAAAAAGGAAAGGGAAGGAACTTTTTTTTTCTTTTTTCTTTCCTTCCAAATTATTAATGTGAGGGTTGAATCATTTGTCAACATGAATGACAGATGCAAGTGTTTATGTTCTTCTGTTCTGACATAAATCCTTGAAAGAAATCTTATGTGATTGATATGTATAGATGGATGAAGTGATTCTAGTCTCTGAACTTTTTTCCATACTTTTTTAAATGAATGAAACATGACTCATCTCCAGGAACTAAAACCATTTGGTTCCTCCATGGAAACAGCAGACCCAGCATTTCCTTTGCCAACATAGCCTGGTAAGGTAACTAATACCATGCACTCTCTCACGTTTGACTCACCTTACTATTCGACCTATGTAAAGGTTGTTTTGTTATTCTTCTTTCATTTCATCATGTCCAACTCTATGTGACCCCATTTGAGTTGTTTTTTTTTTTTTTGGTTAAGACAGTGAAGTAGTTGGCTATTTCCTTCTCTAGCTCATTTTATGGATGAGGAACTGAAGCAAACAGGTGAAATTGTTCAAAGTCACACAGTTAATAAGTATCTGAGGCTGAATTTGAACTCAGGTCTTCTTGATTCCAGGCCTGGCATTTTATCCATTGAATCATTTATCTGCTCATAGACTAAGCCAAATCTCTGATAAGTTTAAGACTGATAACTTTTTACTCTATTTCTTTAAACTTGTTCTTTTCTCTCTATTGTTTTTTATGTTCTCCTCTTTCAGTTGTGTTTTAAAAATTTCTTTCTTTCTTCTATCATCCCTTATTCTCTTCTTTCCTCTGTATCCTTTCACAGTAATCACTCTCATTTAATTTTCCTTTTCTTAATTTTATACATCTAATAAGGGTTATATTTTCCCTTCCTTGATACATCCACCCAGAGGTGTTGGCTTAGCAGTAGAACATATCAAAGATAATGAACTTCTTAAGTGCTTCTGGCCATGTGATACCTTGAGATGTTGTGGTACCCTGAAATTATGGAATGTTGCACTCAATGACTGCTGAATTGGAGTAATAGATAGCTGGGATCCATTTTTCCTAACCCAGCCCATGTCAGTAATCAGGCATGATACTTCAATTAAAAGGAGACATAGCTTCCATTTAGATCTCTCTTCCTTGAACTATCCAAGAGACATCATGTAACACAAAGATTTCCAATGAAAAGCTTATGATGGGACTTATAAACATCATGGTAACTAATGTTATATGAAAGATGAGCCTGTCCCTGATCCATTGGCTGTCTTTTCCACAAAGTGTTTCCTTTATTAAATGTTAGTGAGCCACAATCTCAAGATAAATGTCACTCATCTTGGCAGCAAACTTGTGATTCAAGAATTTTAGAGGTCCTAGAGTCATTGAGTGAAACAGACTTATAGAAATGAGAGTATCTTCACAGGTAAAATTGACTACCAGCAGAAACTAGGTATAGACCAACATCTCATGTTATATGCTAAGATAAGGTCAAAAGTGGTAAATTATTTGGACATAGAGAGTGATACAGTAAGATCAAAAGTGGTAAATTATTTGGACATAAAGAGTAATAAAATAAGCAAATCAGGGGAGTATAGAACAATTAACCCATAATATCCATGGATAAGGAAAGAATTTATGACTAAAAAAGAGATAGAGAGCATTATGTGATATAAAATGTATAATTCTGATTTTGTTGTTGTTTGATCATTTTTTAGTGACCCCATATGGAGTTTTCTTTATAAAGGCGTGGAGATGGTTTGTCATTTCCTTTTTCCAGCTTGTTCTTCAGATGAGGCGATTGAATAAACAATTAAGTGACTTGCCAAGAATCACACAGCTAGCAAGTGTCTGAGACTAGATTTTTACTCACAAGATGAATCTTCTTGATTTCAGGCTCAAGACCCTATGGCACCTTGTTGCCCCATAATTTGATTACATTAAAATAAAAACTTTTTTTTTTGCACAAACCAAACCAATACAAGATTAGAAGGAAAGCAGAAAATGAGGGAGGGCATAGGCAGTAAAGCTGGCAGATTGTACAGTAAATAAAGACCTCAATTCTCAAATATAGGAGAACTGAGTCAAATGCATAAAAATATGAATCATTCCCCAATTGATAAATGGTCAAAGGATCTGAAAGGCAATTTTCCTCTGAAGAATTCAAAGCTATCAATGATCGTATGAAAAAACTCTCTCACTAGTGCTTTGAGAAATGCACATTAAAATAACTCTGAGACACCACTTCATAACTATCATGGTAGTCATTTTTAATATGACTGAAAAAATGACAAATGTTTGAAGAGATGTGGGAAAATTGGAATACTAATGCACTGTTCTCAGAGTTGTGAACTGATACAACTATTCTGGAGAGTAATTTGGAATTATGCTTAAGAAGCTATAAAATTATGCATGCCCTTGTCAAACAACAGAGTAATACTGCTACTGGGCATGTATTTCAAAGAGAATTATTTTTAAAAAGGGAAAATATACATATGTACATATACATAAATACAAAAATATTTATAGCAGCTCTTTTTATTGTGGTAAAGAATTGGAAATTGAGGGGATGCCTATCAATTAAGAAATGGCTGAATAAGTTGTAGTATATAATTGTGATGAAATATTGTTGTCATACAAGAAATGATGAGCAGAATGCTTTCAGAAAAACCTCGAAAGACTTAATGTGAAGTGATGCTGAGTGAAGTGAGCAGAACCATGAGAAACAGCAATATTGCCTCGTGATTAATTGTGAAAGACTTAGCTTCATTAAGACAAAGATCCAAGACAATTCTGAAGTATTATGAGAAAAAATGCTTTCCATCTCCAGAGAACTGATGGACTCTGAACATAGATCAAAGTATACTTTTTTTTACTTTATTTTTTCACAACATAACCAATATAGAAATATATTTTTTTCATGATTGCACATGTGTAACCTATATCAAATTGCCTGTTTCCTCTAATGGGGGGGGGGAAGGGGGAGATGGAGAAATTGGAACTCATTTTTTTAAAAATGCTAAAATATAGTTTTTGCTATAATTGGGAAAAATAAAATATTTAATTTATTTTTAAAAAGAAAAAGATGACTACCAATAAAAGGAGTCCTTCTTTGAAGAAAACATTACAGAGAAAAGATAAAATGTAAAATACCTAGTCAGCAGTCCTGCAAAATGCTTTATGTTCTAATGACAGTTAAGTGGCAGTTTCCTAACAGATTTTAACAGTAGTTATGTTAGGATATTCAACCTTGTTTTAATCTATTTTCTTTAAGAGTGCTTTGCCTTTAGGTGTTTAGCATTTCTTTTATGTGTTCAAATAAAATATCTGTCTTATATCTGATTCCTATTATGCATTGAATATCTTTTTTATTCTTTCTCTTGGGAGACAAAACTCCAAAATCTTAAGCTCTAAATAACGTTGGGTTGGGGGTAAGCAAGTGAAAGAACATAAGAAAAGAAAGACAAGTATTTCTCCCACTAGAGACTAGGTGTTATAGTTGGATTATATGCCTGGAAGGGGCTTCTTAGAGAGAAAAAGAGAGTGGACACAGTGCCATAGCCCCAGGAGCCCAATAGTGTTTGCTTGTTGTTACATATCAATTTTTTGGTCCTTTGTACTAAGAAAGCCATCAGCCTTTTCTCATTCCTAGTTTCTTACTTTTAGACTTGGAAGGAGCCGTTGAGGTCATCAAGTTAAAACTTCATTTTACAGAGAAAGGAAGCTGAGGGTCCAGAGATATGAAAAAATTTTTGTAGGGCCATTAAGCTACTAACTGTCTGAGACACAACTTAAACTCAGCCCCTGTCATCTATTAGAGCAAAAATATCCCACTGCTCATTATTTCATTTCAAAATCCTCTGAAAATCTCTCAGACTCACCCAGGAGATCTTTTAAAATTCCTCATTCTTTGAAAGTATTTAGCATGTTCTTTCCTTAATCATAATGAAATTTCTCTTTACCTGAACCTTGGTAGGTTCCATCCAATGCTCCACTGTGTCAGTAGTGATGTTTTCAGGCAGGATTACTGGATCACTAGGGGGGATTATACAGGATGGTATACACATGGCACCTAGAAGGAGAAACAAACACAATCAACTATCAGATCATTCACAATGGAATCTGAAATTTCCTCCATCCTCAATACTATTTTTTTCATCTTGGAAGCAATGACTTCTAATTTTGCAAGGATACTTCCAAGTAAAAACTTAGAAAAATATACCTTTGACACATACTTCTCCTCTATGAGCCACCACATTTGGAGGTCAAAGATAAAAGGAGTTAATTTCTCAAAATGAATTGGACTCAAAAAGGGAAAACTCCAGGTTACTTGATGGTGCTGGTTCTTTTCTAAAGTTCTACCCAATGATTAATCTTACTCTTTGAGGATTGTCCCATTTTCCCACTCACAGAGGTCTGTAGTTTCTTATGATTCTAGAGCCATATTTGCAATTACTCTTAACCCAAAATAGTTACTATATGCTCTTTTGAAACTACATCAGTATAATATTTTACTAAATAATTTAAGAGTCTTTGAGGTTCTATAAGCTACAAGTATAAGAGAACCCTCCTCTAAGTAACCTATTGTTCTGGATTTATCACTAGTCAATGTCCCTTCTAATGGACATTACTATCCACAAAGCCATTTACCATCATAGTGAAGAGATTGCCTTGAAAGTTATGAGCCCCAAAGCTAGAGAACAATAAAATGTTTTCAACAAACCAGAGCTTAGTATAATACCAGACACATATAAGATAATTAATGTTAACTGACTGACTAATTTGGTGCCTCTGCAATCTAATGGTCTTAACAAAATAAAACAGTTTGCAAAGAGAAATCCATAAAACTAGTAGAGTCTCAATGTGGTTCCCCTAGACATCATCCCTTTGCTAAAAGGTCCAGTTGCAGCCAGCAAATGCTGACTCAAGGCTTTCTGGGTTTTCCAACATCTCTATAAATCAGACCTGGCTAAACAGAACTTTAATTGCAACGACTTGAATAAGAGGCTGCCCACAGGCTCCAGCTCTCAGCCCCCTGTAGAGAAAGACAGCTGAAGAGTCACACAAGAGTTGTATTATCAAATAGTCCCTCCAAGAACTCTCCGCTCCAGTAACTGTGGCAGAAAGCATGGAGGAACACTACTAATAGGTATAATCAGTTGTCTTTCCTCTTTTTGGCCCCTGGAAATACAAATCCTTACTCAGAAGTCACTCTCAGAAACGTGGCTTGAGGTTAGTAAAATGACCAGACATGATGCAAATATCCAAGGAGCCCAATCAAATTTATGTGTGTGCAGAAAAATAAAAAGAAAATAATTTCACCATAAATTTCATTTTTACTGAAGCGTCTAAGAATCAGCGTGCCTTTCCATCAAATCCTTGGGGAAAGGAGCAGATCTGATTCCAGGCCCAGCCAGGCTTAATAAAAGATTTAAAAATTTTTTGTTATAATTTTTGTCATAATTCAGCATCATTTCCCATCCTTACCAATTCCATATCCCTGTTCACACTTGTACTCCACTAAATTCAGCTCTGGGGGTGGTGGGCATTCCCCCTGAAGATTCTCACACAGCTTAAATTCTTCTGTCCATAACCCTTCTTTAGTGCAAGTTATGGGCATCTAGAATCATAAAAGATACCAAAGATTTGTATTATTAAGAATTTTTCACAAAAACAGTTCATTGAAATAAAGAGCAGACAGTTAATAATAGCAAATGCATGAGACAAAGTAATAATTCATATGATGATAGGAAAGGAATATAAGAGCAAACTTATTTTTAACCTTGAAATTTAATGCTAAATCTATGCTTCTTTTGAATAGAAATATAAGATCACTCATATTTTCACATATAGCAATAAATAATAATTTAATAAATATGTTTTATTAATAAATTATAATATATAATATAATTATAATTAATAAATGTTATTTATTATTTATCACTGATAAGTAGAATAGTTACAGCTCTAATTTTTCATTCATTTTCTCAACAAGTAATTATTAAATATTAAATGCCTATCAAATACAAGACATTTTGCTAGACTCTGAAAGTACAAAGGCAAAAAGAAATATTTATTGCCCTCAAGGATCTTATATGCTACTGAGGAAAAATTAGGAACAGAGATGAGTCAATTAAAAGAAACATAAAATACAGAATAATAAGGAGGGAAACATCATTGATTTCTTGGTATGGATTCATCCACACTAACTTGATCTCCTCTCCAATGACAGAGAGCACACATATGCAAAATGGCTCACTGGATTGTCATGAATTCTACTTATTGCTATTTCTCTTCCTGTCATCCTGAAACTGCTCCATCTGTCCCTGCTTACATTGTCCCACTAGAAGCAAGACCTCTGATCTGACCAAGTCTGTCTTCTTTTTCATCATGACAGCTGTTGGATGGGTCACTCTTTCTTGTGCTAGACCCTTGGAATCACAAAAGCATTTTAGGTTAACAACTGGATGGAGGATATGGATCTGATAACACTAAAAGGGGCAACATTTCAGAATTCTACCTAGCTCTGGCCCCTCACTCATTCTCTCAACCTGGCAGCCTAACTGGACCATTTCATCTTTGTTGATCTCTGGTGACCTTACATATTCCCTTCATTTTTACTCTCTGGGGTTCACTCAAGGGACTGGGAGCTTTGGGTACAGAGGTGAGGAGATGGGCCAAGAAAGAAGGGGCAGATATTACTTTTTTTTTTCCAACCAGCCCACATGGTTCCCTCCTCCAACATAAGTGTTTAGTATTTGAAAAGTTTCTAAAATAAAACTTACTTCAACTACACAGTCATGATAAGACTGTGGTTTTTGCTTTCTGAACCCTTGGACCAAATTTTTGGGAGGAAGTCAGACCACACTTTAAGCTCTGCTGTAAAAATTGCTTGCTTGCTTGCTTATTCAGATCTCTTTTATGCAGAATCTAGCCTCAGACTTTTAGTAGCTCTGTGAGCTAGGCAAGTCACTTAGCCTTGGTTACTTCAGGTTCCTTATCTATAAAATGATCTGGAGTGAGAAATGGCAAATCATTCCAGTATCTTTGTCCCAAACAACAGCACCAATAACAACAACACCCGTCAAATAAGATCATGAATGGACATAGCTCTCTTTAACAATGAGATAATCAAACCATTCCCAATGATCTTGTGATGAAAAGAGTCATCTACATCCACAGAGAGAACTGTGGGAACTGAGTCTGGACTATAATATAGCTTTTTCACTCTTTGTTGTTGTTTGCTTGCATTTTATTTTGCTTCTCTTTTTTTTCTTGTATGACATGATAATTGTATAAATATGTACACATATATTAGATTTAACATATATTTCTACCATGTTTAACATATATTGGACTACTTGCCATCTAGGGGAGGATTGGGGGGAAGGAGGGGAAAATTGAAACACAGGGTTTTGCAAGGGCTAATGTTGAAGAATTGCCATGCATATGTTTTGAAAAATAAAAAGCTTTAATTAAAAAAAAACTAAAGAAAAAAACAAATAAGATCATGAAGAGTCAAATGTAGCTGAATTGACTGAACAATAACATGTATATATGTATACATATTTTGGGTCCTTTGTCATGTATGGTGAGTCATCATGACATTTCAAATAAAACCACCTTTCATTCTTTTCATTGCCATGCATTTGAAGTGCTTTGATATATAATGGATCAGATTCTTCTTGCTCTGACAATTTTTTTAGAAAGTTATTTACCTCTGGATAGAACATGCCAAAGGTGATAGATATCCTCTGCTTTTTTTTTTTTTTTTGGCTTCTAAAATGTTAATACACTTGTTTAGAAAAGCACCTTGCTACATTCCTCCAGAGAACCTCTCCATATTTTCTAATTGTCCAGAATGATTTGGGAATAGCCTTACTCTAAATGAAATGCAAATGGTTCTCCTTACCCTTTGACTGGCCAGGTTACAGTTGAGTACACACCGGCTACCCAGCTTAAAACCATTGGTACAAGCATACATGCCTTCAAAAACAGGAGCTGGGGGTTCACACACCACTGGGATGCAGCTGCCTTTCTCCCAATTCCCACTCTCCAGGCATTGGATCTTCAGAAGCTTGCTGGAAATGCACACACACAAAAAAATCCCCCATCACAATATCACTGAAGCATACTTTGGAGAGATCCCACTTATTAACAAATAGATAACAAACTCAGGTCATGTGGAACCTCATGTATTATACCTGAAATATATTCTAACTAAAGCCCATCATACTTATTCAGTGACAACCAGGAAAATAATGATGATATCCCAGTAAAAATATAAGCTCATTGAAAGTAGATACCACTTTTTAAAAAAATAATTTTATTTAATTGCAGCACAATATTATATAATTGGTGCTTAATAAGTGCCATTGAATTTGTTGATTGATGAGGGAATCTGACATAGGAAATGAAACACAATAGTTGAAGAAAAAGGCAAATAGAAGTTGTTACTTGCTTAGAATCATACAACTAGTATGTGTCTGAGACTGTATTCAAACTCATTTTTCCTTACTCTATAGCAAGCATTCCTTTTAGTCCTTCTTAGTAAATTATCTATCCCTTTCTCTAAAAAGGCTATTTTAAAACTCTTCTTCCCTCATCAAGCCTCTAACATTATTCGGTCCCCACTCCCTTAAACTCCTTTCCCCAGTAAGATCTCACCTCATACTGAGAAAGAGAGACCATTAATTGAGTTCCTATATGCATTCTGTATATCTCAAAGTTCCTTGACACCATTCTTCATTCTCTCTTCCTTTATTACAATATTGAATAAGTGACCCTTCTCTTCACCCAGTCCAACCCTTTTGCATGTGCTCTTGATCTACTTATGCAGCAAATTTCTTATTCATTAGATCAGGGTTTTTTAACCTTTTAATGTCAGGAACCTGTTTGGCAGTTTGGAGATGCCTATGGGACCCTTCTCTTAATAAATTTTATTTAAATAAATGACATAAAATAGAATAGGACTATAATGGAAATCAATTATATTGAAATATAGTTCTATATATCTGTATGTGTGTTTATCTATCTTTCTATTTATTTACTTATTTGTTTGTTCATTCGTTTATGGCTCATGGATCCAGTATTAAGAACTCTTGCCCTAGATCAAGATTTAGCAAACTCCCACAGTCTAAGCAGCTTGCTTTTGTATGACTCTGAGAGCTAAAAACAATTTTTACATTTTAGAATAAAGAATGTTAAAATCATTCTTAGATGATGCAAGATTTGGCCTTTAAACTGCAGTTTATAGACCTCTGGCCTAGATGATTAATTTCTCTAGAGCAGAGAATTTTTCAAGAGCACAGTTTCACCTAGGATCACATGGTCGTAAGTATGAGAATGAAGAATTGATCTAGGTCTCCTGCCACTTGTAGTGGCAAGAAGCTGAAAATTGAGTGAATAGCCATCAATTGGGGAATGGCTGAATAAGTTATGGTATAGGAAAATAAAAGAATATTAATGTTCTATAAGAAATGATGAGCAGGGGGAAGGATTCTGGGAAAATCCTTCTTTCACTCATGCTCTCAACATCCCATTCAAGATAAGATCTCATTTTGATAACAGGAAAATTTAAATAAGTGACCACAAGACCACACAGTAAGGAACTGGCTAAGAAAGGGATCTAAGTCTTTTGATTCTCAAAGTAACATCCCATCCATTAATCTTTGATGCTTTTTCACACTTGTGGAAATAAATTGTATGATGAGGGAAATTTGGAGCAACATTGTTCCTTAAACCTTGAAGGCCAAGGAGCTAGCTGTCCAAAAAACTCCAAAAAGGATGATAGCTTTGGCCAGAAAAGTGACTATCAAAGTGACATCATGGAAAAGCAGAGAAGGGTAGGTGTTTATTTTCCTTTTAGCATCTCCAAATAAATGAGCACTACATCCAAGTCAGAAAGTAAAGTTTCTAGTTGCCAGACCTTGCAGTATTACTCTAAGGGATAAAATGAAATTGTTTCCCTTTTATATCATTGCCAGAAATAAAGTTCTTGTAGCAAAAGTCCTGCTGAAAAAAGTTAGTTACTGAAGGTTGAGGGAGATGGGAGCCTATTGACGATAGTTCTTCCATCTCTCCATCACTGTCTCATGGCTGGCAAAAAAAAAGAAAAGTATATTTTGGGAAGAAGAAATGCATAGATGCAAAGATAGGTCTTCAAGAGCCACCTAGTCTGTATCCCAAAGAGATTTTTTAAAATGGGAAGGGGTCCATATGTGCAAAAATGTTTGTAGCAGGTCTTTTTTGTAGTGGCAAGAAGCTGAAAATTGAGGGGATAACCATCAATTGGGTAATGACTGAATAAATTGTGATATAGGAAAATAAAGGAATATTAATGTTCTCTAAGAAATGATGAGCAAGGGGAAAGATTTTGGGGAAAATGACAGAGTAGATTGATAAATTTCAAACTCTCTTGATTTCCCCCACAAATAGAACTAATTTGTGCCTCGGGATGAACATAGACTGGTGAAAAATTAAATAAATTTAGGGCAGAACTGGTGTCCTCCTGGTACAACCTGAGAAGATTCAAAAAAAAAAAGACCACAGGAGGGGGATTAACCCAAAAGAAATGCAAACACCCCCGGGCTCACTTTAAAGAAACATCAATTGGGGAACCCTGGAATGAGCTGAGTGTGCCTGGACCCCTAGCTGGAACCACAGAAACTTTCACCTCCCAGGCTTTTTGTGGACTCAGGATCTGAATCCAGGAAGACCAAGGGGATTTTAGCAGATTAGGAACACCAGTCTCAGCTGTATATACATATGTATACATAAATATATCCTTTCTTAACTATAGCCTGCTTTTGGATGGTGGGGAGGGTATAAAGGAGGAAAAAGAATAAAAGAAAAAAGATGCACAACAGAGAACCAAAGGACAATTTACAAGGAAGTAAAGATATATTCATGAATATAATTTCTTCTGCTAATATATACATATATATATATATATGTATATATATATATACTTTCTTGAACTGGTATTTGTCTTATATATCTTTAATCCTCCCTGATGCTTTGCTGGGCACATGGCAATGTCTCATTGTTTCATTCATTGTATTACTTTTATGTTTCTCTTTTTTTCTTATTTTGTTTTTTTAAATAAAATAAGTTTGGGGGAAAAAAAAGAAATGATGAGCAATCTGATTTCAAAAAGTTCTGGAAAAACATGAACTTATGCTGAGTAAAGTGAGCAGAACCAGGAAAGTATTGTATACAATAACAACAATATTTTGTGATGATCAACTTTGATGGACCAACTCTTCTCAACAATTCAATTATTCAAGGTAATTCCAATAGACTTGGGAAGGAAAATTCCAATCACATTCAGAAAGAGAACTATGGATACTGAATGTGGGGGGAAGCATAGTATTTTCACCTTTTTGTTTGTTTTCTTCCTTGGGTTGCTTTTTTTTTTGCTTTGTTTTACCTTTTGGTCTGATTTTTATTGCACAACATAACAAATGTAGAAATATGTTAAGAGGATTGCATATATTTAACTTATATTGAATTGCTTGCTATCTTGAACAGGAGAGAGAATTGCATTTGGAATGCAAAGTTTTGCAGAAATGAATGTTGAAAACTGTCTTTTCATGTGTTAGAAAAAATTAAAAAAAATACTATTAGGAGAAAAAAAAGCCACCCAAAATAATGTGGTCCTTGGCATATTTCTTGGAATGGAGAGTGCATCAAAAGTCAACAGAGGTGAGTCTTTCGTTTTGTCTGATTTCAGAATTGATCTCTTAAAAATATTAAGTTACAAGTAAACAAACTTCCCTTTCTTAGTAACTTTTTTTTAAGTCTCCAAGTGTTTTCATATATATATGCTTGTTATATCCTTAAAAAAATAGATACAGGGATGAGAGGTAGTTCATTGATTCCATTTTAGAGATGAAGAAGTAAGACATGAATTAGTTCAGTAAATTTTTCATGATCTTCATCTGGATAGTGATTGGGTTGTGATTGTAAATCAAAACTCTGGCCTCCTAACCTCAAGCTCTTTTCACTCAACAAGAACTACGTTTCCCTAGGATTCTCTTAAAAAAGTGACTTGTGCTAACTTCCTAGTCAAATCAAGCTAACAAGCTTTTATTAAATGCCTGCTATATTCCAGATATTGTGCTAAGTGCTGAAAATGTCATTTTTTAAAAAAAGGAAACAAAAACAAAATGTATCTCAAATCTAAAATCACACAAATAACTATACACAGATAAATATAGAATAAATTGGAGATAATCACAGAGGGAAAGCATTAGCAGTAAGAGGATTGGAAAAGGTTCTTCCTGAAGGTAGAGTTACCTGAAGGAAGTCAAAAACAGGAGATGGAGATGAGGAGGAAGAGCATTCCAGGCATGGATGACAGCCAGTGAAAATGTCTGAAGTCAGGAGATAGAGTTGTACTTGAGGAAATGCAAGAAGGTCAATGTTACTTAATCCTAGAGTATGTGCAGTGGGGAAAGGTATAAGAAGAATAGAAGGATAAGAAGCACAGTACAGGCTATGAAAGTCTTTTAAAAGTCAAGCAGAGGATTTTATATTTGATCCTTGAAGTAATAGGAGCCACTTTAAGGATATGACTTTGCCCATTGAGAAAAAGGATGGACTGGAATAAAGATAGACATGGATCAAAAAGGTCAACCAATAAGTCATTGCATTATTTAGGTATGAGATGATAAGGATCTCCACTAGGAGGGTTTTCAGATCAGAGGAGAAAAGAAGTATATTCTAGAGATGTTGCCAAGAGAGAAACCATAGGATAGGTCAATTATTGGATATGGGAGATGAGAGATGATCATCAAGGATAATACCTAGATTGGATGTCTGTACAAGGTGGAGAAGGGTGGTTTCCTCAAAAGTAATAGGAGAATTAGGAAGAGGAGAAGGTTCAAAAGGAAAGCTAATGGGTTCAGTTTTGGACATGTCAAATTTTAGATGTCTGTGGTTCATCCAGTTCTAAATGTCCAATCAGCAATTGGCAATGTGATACTGGAGGTCAGGAGAGAGATTAGGGCTGGATAAATAAATCTGAGAATCATTTCACTGAGAAGATAATTGTATCCATGGGAGCTGATGAGATCCCAGGCTAAACTTTATAGAATACCAGTTCTGAAAGTGTGGTTCAGGGATCCTTGGGTATTCATAACAATAGCAAAGTTTTAATTTCTAATATGGTGAATTTGACTAGAGATAATCCAAATAAACAAAAGTTCCTTGTGGGGCTATTCAATAATTTTTAAAAAGTGTAAATGGATACTTTCTCCAATAAAAGGTTTAAGAACCACTAGCTTGGATGGAGAAAGGGGCCAATGAGAGCCCTTTGGGAAACATCTAGCTTTTCTGGATGAAGATCCAACAAAAGTGAAAAAGGAGTGGACAGACAGGTAGGAGGAGAATCAGAAGAAAACCCTATCATAAAAACCTTTTAAAAAGGGAGTATCAAGGAAAAGAGGGTGATTGACAGCATAAAAGGCTATAGAGAGGTAAGCATTGAGAAAAACCTATTATATATATGGTAATTAAATCTGAGTTTATCTTCCTTTAGAAAAAAAAAAGTCATTCCACAAATACTCCCTCACCTAAAGTAGAAAGTCTATTTCTAGATGATAAAACTGTCTTCAGGAAAAGATATAATGAGAGTTCTGCTTAAGCTTTACACTACCTTCTATTGCATTTGGGGGGACTAGGTCTCCATCTTGATTAATGTAAAACTTCCATTCCACACAAACCAAAACTTTATACCTAAACTCCTGATTAGTAGGGCAAAAGGATTCTAGATAATCTTTCCATATTTCTAGTCCAGTTTACAACTTTATTTTAAATGTGACTACACAAGTATGAACATGCTATAATTTAAAATGATATAAAAGGGTATGCACGTGGCTTTCTTTTAATGTCATCCATAGAAATTAAGTGGGGAAAAATGTTGTAAGATAATATAATGTTTCATAATGAAATGTGTATTGATTATAGAGCCAGAAGGCATGAATTCAAAAACTTTCTCTTTCTACCTGTGTAATCTTGGGAAAAAATTAAATTCCCTGGCCCTCAGTTTTCTCATATATAAAATGAGAAGATTGGACTACGTGGTCTGTAATATTCTTTCCAGCTATATCTATGATTGAATGATTCTATGATATTGAAATAGTTGTGCTTTGAAAATCATGGGAAATATATATGAGGCTGACAAGTGACATTCTTTTCTAAGTTCATTTACCCTGAGCAAACCCATCAACTGAAGTCATAGAATTGTGCTTGCAAATTCAAAATTCTGAGTGTTATTATATTCATTCAATGTGGTAGTTAGGACCATGATTTAAAATATAGAAATGCTAGGTGGGAATCCTTCTGCCCCAGTGATCAAGAGGTTAAGTAAATTCTTAGAAAAATAATCAGAAATGTTTTCACTTGGGAAAAAAAATTGAACATAGATGAAAGAAAGTGAAAGTTTAAATAGTTGTTCACCTGGTCAATATGCATTTAGGAAGTGCCTACTTTGTACAACACACCATGCAAAATCATGGAAATTTAAAGAGAGAGAAAAATTACATCTGAGAACAACTATATTTTGCACCAGAAGCAGGGATGTAAAAGAGATTGGGAATGATAAATGGCATCCAGAAAGTAATGTCATAGTAACAAAACTCTGGAGGAATTGGCTGTGCCAGACTAAGCCAAGAAATGTGGGTTCTTGGTTGTCCAATAACAATTATATCTTTATGGCCTATGGTTTCAGGACAGAAGAATGAGGAAAGGCCAGTGAGTGCCTTTTGGAGAATCCATGGCCACTTTGAAAAGACTAAGGCTAAACAAGGGTGAGTGTGATAAATGGAGCTAAAAGAATGAAACATCCCAAATCATGAAGGAAGAAAAAGCAAACCTCAAAGATTTCCTAAGAATATTAAATATTCATCAGATAATTCCAATGATCCTTCAAGATGCCTTTGATTTTTACCTTTCTAGATAGCTATAGAAATAAGCCAAGACCTTTTCTACAAAGATTTATGGGGATTTCTTTCCATTCTAATGCATTTTCATGTTTTTCATCTGTAATGATCTTCCTAAAGCTTCTGGGTTCCTGGCAAGGTTGCATCCCAAGCTACCTGAACCATTTGGACTTTTAGAACTGAAAAATCAGCAACATAAAGATTATTACTAGAAAGTTTAAGTTCTGATTGGCACTTGAAACCAGGAAACAGCTGCTAGAAAGCAGATGGGCATATAAGTATATCACATGCATGTGGGAATGAAGGAATACATAACATAAATACATTCATCCACCTGGGAATTAACCCAACCAACCACTGCATGTCACTGTTGCTCTTTCAGAAAGCATGTTTGAGCCCCCTTCTCCAGCAGCCCAGAAACTGATAAAACATAAATTCTCCTGTGGGCTATAGGAAAAAAAGGCGGAAAGCTCACAGTTTACCCAGGTGTGCTTTGCAGTTCCAGGGACCCCTAAGGAATAGTCACCACATTGCTTCCTCTGATGTGGTCTGGACAGGTCTAACTATTGTTCTCTCTGACCATCTGTTCTGGAAGGTTATCAGAAATTAGAGGGACCCACAGCAGGAGAATTTAATAAAAACCATGGCTGACCCCCCCAGCTGCATGCCAGGGGCACATTCAAGAAATGTTGTAAAGGTAGAATCAAGGGGTCTTGGCAACTGATTGAATATGGGGGATGAGGGAGAGAGAGGAATCCAAGAGGACTTCTAAGTGCTATCCTGGCTTCCTTTTCTGCAGCTTCAGAGACTAGGCTGACCTCCTTCAAGAGGCATGGAGAGCCTCAGTAATTAAAGGCAGGCCAGTATTTAGTACTGCCTGGCTATTTCTCTCTTCTCCATTTTCTATTACATACACACACGTGCATGCACACACATAGGGTTGGATATTGGCCTTCCACAAACATTCTCCTATATCCCAAAAGATAATTTAATACTTCAGATTTTTGTCTAAGCCAGAATTCCCTGTTAGACAGTAACAAATAAGTTTGTCCTAACCTGACCCTGATGCCAGAAAGAAAATAAAGACAAGGAGACATAAAACTCTTCACTCCCCAACCTGGAGGATCAATTAGTCAGAAGCAGAGGAAAAGCAAGGTGAATAAAGTGGGAATATTTCAAAGGAGGGGGCAAAAAAAAGTACATCCTTCTTGGGTTAAGTTAAATTTCACTGTGTAACAGACAAGCTTTCACTCCTCTCTCAACCTCAAGAATGATATTTATTTAGGATTAATAGAATAATCAGGAGCCAAAATAAAATTCAAAAGGGGAAAAAATGTTTAAAAATAAGATACTTAATAGCCAGGGTTTGAAGGCCATGGGGAAGACGTATGAGGTCGACAAGAATTGTGTTTGATGTGAAGGCATGAATGCCAATCTCTCAAGCTCTGTGAAGCAGGCAGCGGGAAGCTGGCCTGGACCCAGGTGCGTAGTAGAGTGGCCAAGGCTTGGAGCGAAAGATCAGTTGCTTGAGTGCCAAGAGAGACTGTAATAAATTAGCCTAAAGCTCACATTATCCGACAATGGCAAGAGAGTTGAAGATTCCAAGGCTAAACTACGAGCATATTTTCTGTAAATGACAATAAAGGAGGACTAGCCGAGGGAGAGAAGAAAGGGGGACTGCATCTCTTCCCAGTACAGATACATATAAGCACATATGGCTTACACTGTGTGCCTTATCCAGTGTCTATGATTAAAATTTTAAAATCCCAGAAAGAGAATGCATCTTCATGAGTTCAATGGTACACATTAACAATCCAGTTTAATTTCAGTGGTTAAGGCTTCTTGGTCAATCAATCCATAAGCATTTATTTATTTATAGGTACTTTTTATTTTTTTTTTTATAAATACTTTTATCTATGTACCAGACACTGTGCTAAGTGCTAGAGATTCTAAGAAAATGTAAAATAATTCCTGTATCCAAAGACCATCAGAGAAAGATAAGATCAAGATTAGACCAATGAGGGGCACCTAGGGGGTGCAGTGAATGGAGCACCAGCCCTGAAGTCAGGAGGGCCTGAGTTCAAATCTTAACACTTGCTAGCTATGTGACCCTGAGCAAGTCACTTAACCTCAATTGCCTCAGGGAAAAAAAATTAGACCAATGATTTCATTGTTATAAGGAAATCACAAATGAAGAAAGTACCTGGCTCATGCAGGTACCTTCTTTATAATTTATAGTTTTAGAAAATTGCCCAGGGCACAGAGAAATGAAATGATTTTCCTGGACTCACATGGTTTATCCCGTGTGTATAACAGACAGGTTTTGAACCCAGGTCTTCCTGGCCCTAAAACAGACTTTCTAACTGCTACACCAGTCAGTCAGTTATTTAAGTGCCTTAAAGAGGCAAAAGATGTTCCTGCCCTCAAGGAGCTTACAACCTAAAGGGGAAGATGACAAGCAAATAAATACATATAAACAAGCTATCTATAGAATTAATAGGAAATAATTAACAGAGAGAAGACACTAGAGTTAAGAAGAGATTTTTTAAAAGGCTTTCTATAGAAAGTGAGACTTTAGTTGGAATCCTGAAGGCAGAGATGAGGAAGGAGAGTATTCAGTCATGAAGAATACCAGAGAAAATACCTGAAGTAACTTGTTCATGGAACAGCAAGGAAGCTATTGTCACTGGATTTAAGAGTATATATCAGGGAATATGTTTTAAGAAGACCAGAAAGGTAGGAAGGGGCCAGATTATGAAGGGCCCTCTAGAGCTTTTTGTATTGGATCCAGGAGACAGAAAGAGCTGTTGGAGCTTATTGAGTAGGAGAATGACATGATCAGATGTATACTTTAGGAAAATCACTCTGGTGACTGAATGGAGGATGGACTGGAGTGTGGAAGGACTTATAGTAAGTATAAGAACCAGGCTTATGATAAGTTCCAAGCTTGAGGTGATGAGAGTCTATACCAAGATGGCACCAAAAAGGAAGGAGCATAGTCACTAGATATTGCCAAAATGAAATCAACAACAAATTAGAGAGGAAGGATGAGAAATGGTCAGGAGTTGAAGATGATACCTAGGTTGATAGCTTTGAAAACTGAGAGGAAAAGGGGGTCTTTGGCAGTAATGAAGGGAGATTTGACATGCTGAATTTGTGTGTACTTAAATTTGCTTAGTTGGGGGTGTAAGATTTCAGAAGAAAGCTGAAAAAAGATAAGTAGGTTTGAGAAACATCAGCATAAGGATGATAAATTCATAAGGAATGATGAAAGTCATCAAATGAAGGAATATAGAGGGAGAGTGAAGGGCTCAGAAAAGAATTCTCTGAGATAGCTAACATCAAGAGGAAGGGATCTGGATGAGGATCCTGCAAAGGAGACAGAAGGAGAGTTATGAATAGGAAGAGAACTGAGAGAGAGGTATCCCAAAAACCTAAAGAGAAGAGAGTATCCAGAGGAAGAGCATGCTCAGCAGTGTTAATGGTTGAAGAGATGTCAAGGAGAATGAGGATAGGGAAAAGGTCATTGAATTTGGCAACTAAGAGATAATGCTAACTTTGGAGAGTATGGTCTCAGCAAAATAAGGTCATAAGTCAAATTGCAAAGAGTTGAGAGAATAAAAAGAGAACAAGTAGAGGCAGCTATTATAAAGGGTCTTTTTGAAGAGTTTAGCTAGAAAAGGAAGAAAATATAGAAAATTACAAGGATTGAAGGACTGAGGGATATTGCTTGCTTTTGGTTTTTTGTTTGTTTTAGGATGAGTTAGATATGGGAATTTTAGTAGGCAATGGGGGAAGAACCAATAAACAGAGAGATTGAAACAAGGAATAGAGAGGGGATAATAGAAGGTACAATCTTTTATAGGAGATGAGATAGAATGGAATCACTTGATAAAATAGAGGGCTAAGCTTTGGTGAGGAGCCCTTCATCATGAGAGATGGATGAAGGCATCTGAATATGAGGTGAAGAAGAGGAAGAAAATGGCAAATGGCCTCAATTTTTCTTCTGTGAAATATGAAGTTAGTTTTTCTGTAGATAGGGTTGGGGGAAAGGGAGTCACGAGATGTTTGATTGTGGAAAGTGGGACCCATGAGTTAATAAGGAGGTATAGAAGAATTGTCTAGCATCAGTGAGAGCCCAAATGAAGATCTATGTGTATCATAAACTTGTAGTGTACCCAGTCACAGCTGTTGCATGGTTTTATCCATCTTTGTTTAGCTGCATATATCTAGGGCAGAGGAGGTAAATGAAAGGAGTGATCTCTCTCTCTCTCTCTCTCCCCTTTCTCTCTCTCTGTTTCTCTCTTTTCCTTTCCCTTTCCAATTCCTCCTCCCTCTCCCTCATCTTCTCTCTCTCCCCCTGCTCTCCCTCCCTCCATTTCTCTCTGTCTCTGTCTGTCTCTCTTTGTCTCTCTGTCTGTCTATCTGTCTCTTGTTCTCGCTCTCTCTCACTTACTCTCACTCTCTCTCGCTCTGTCTCTTTGTTTCTGTCTCACTCTGTCTCTCTCTGTCTCTCCTCCCCCCATGTTTTTCTGCATATATAAATATATTCAAAGTACAAATAAAAAATTTAGAGGTAAAGACACTAAAAAATTTGAAAGGACCCCACATTGAAGGTTGAGTTTGAACTAAGTATAGAAGGAAAGTAAGAATTCTGAAAAACAATTATGAGCAAGGATGGCATTCCGTATGTGAAAAATATCCACACTGACAAGTGTGTAGGCCACAAAGACTCTGCCTTAAGGCCCAACTTCTTAAAATGTTTGCAACACCATATTGGGTCTTGTTACCAAATATGGGGTCACATTGTTATGATTTATTATCAGTAAATGTTTGATTTGTGTATCTATTTTATATACCTAAATACCTAGGGTTGCATAAAAATTTCTCAAGAAAAAAAGGGGTTGAGAGAAAAAGTTTAAGAGCCCTAACTTAAGGAAAGAGCCATTAGTAATGTTTGTCCCAGAAGTTCAAAAAATAGAAATAGAAAATGTAAAATGGCAGAAACAGTAAAAAGGCCAGGATCATTGTGACTTGACTGAATCCTTGTAGGAGGGGAGTTAAAAAGTAATAAGTGTAGAAAGATAGATTGTGGCTAGGTTCTGAAGGGCCTTAAGCTTCAAATAGAGAAGTTCATATTGAAGAAAGGAAAGACAGGAAGCAATAAGCATTTATTAAGCTGTACTTAGCTGTGCTAAGTACTAGGTATACAAATACAAATACAAGCAAAAATAAAGATAGTCCCTGCCTTAACAGAGCTTACTTTCTATTGAAGAAAACAACTGAAAATAGAAACCCCAAAAATAGCAGGCCAGGGGAGTAAGCCTGATGAAGGTAATTGTCATGAGAGCATAGTTTTAAAATCCAAAATACAGGAAGAGGCATGAAGGCTGACCTGAGCCTCAATACAAAATGAAGACCCTGGTAGGAACTCATCAATGGTCATGTCTTCAATAGTCTAGACTGAGAAAGCTACAAGGCAGTTGGATGTTCCAGGACAAGGAAGCCCAAGCAGTGAATGAAATTCTAGGATGAGACAAGAGGATGGTTTTGAGGTCTAAAAGTTAGGAACTGGGCTGAAAAGAAAATAAAGATAATTTTAACTCCTTTCCTAAAATAGAAGTTCCAGTAATAATTCACCAATAGGAAAAGGGGTAGGCTTTGAGCAGGATTTGGGAGAGCTATTTAGTTGATTGAGTAGAAGAGTAACAAAATAATAATAGCTAGCATTTATATATTACTTTAAGATTTACAAAGCATTTCAGGGTAGAAGAGAAGTGAAGATGTATTAATTAAACACCCAATACACACTTTACAGGTGCTTTACAAATAACTGCATCATTTATTCACTTTACAAATGTGATTTTATCTTCATAATAACCCTGAGAAACTTATGTATGTTCTTACAATCTCTATTTTACATGTGAGGAAAGACAAATACTAAATGATTCATCCAAGTTTATATAAGTAGGTAGCTAAGGCTGGATTTGAAGTTATGTCTTTCCTACTTCAGATCCTGAACTCCATTCCCTGAATACAACTAGCTACATCTAACATGGTCTCTCCTGTGTTTTGGGAAAATGACTTTGGTTGTTGCTTGGGGGATGAATTGGAAAAAGACTTGAGGCAAGGACCTAATTTAAGGCAAGAGGTGATGAGGGCTTTAGCTAGAGAAACTGCTAAATAAGTAAAAAGAAGGGGACTTAAATACATTTTTAAAAATTGTTTATTGTAAAATAAAATTACAAGATTTGTTAATTGAGTAGCCAGGTGGATGAATGCGGAGTGAAGGTGACAGTCAGGGTATAAACATAAGTGTCTGAAAGTTCGGTTGTGCTTTCTTCTTTCCTGATAATGGTAAAAGGGGAAAAAAGAAGGAAGGGAGGGAAGAAGGGAGGAAAGAAGGAAGGAAGGGTCTAATTCTGTCTTAGAAGCTTAAACTAAAAAAGTGAAGCAGTTTCAAAGTCTACGTAATGCTTTTCATTCCATGCCCCCTTCCTTTCACTCCCAGACCAGCTTGTCCTCATTTGCCCACTACATGTTTTTTGAAGTATTTCCAGCTCCATCTTGCTGACTATTTCATTTCCATCTCCTTTCCCCCACATCCACCTTTCTTCCTCTTTCATGGTCTACTTGAATCCACTGTAGCACTTGGACCACTTGGCCAGTAGAAAGGAGAATTAGGGGGAGCAGACAGTTGGAGTCCGAGTTAAGGAGGGGGAGAGAAGTTTTATTTTTTTAATGAACTCTTGTTTTTGATCTGTGTGTGTGTGTGTTTTATAGGCAAGTTAAGTGTACTTTTTTTATTATTTTTACTTCTGGTGGCTGATCCTGGGCAACTCCCACCTTGAATACCAGCTCTAGTCTGCCAGCTTCAATGTTGTTTTTCTGAGGCACGGTGAAGGGAAACCAGGTAGTGAAAAGAATGTAGTGAGTATGGTTCTGGCCAAACAGGCAAAAAACTGGAGGAGTATTCCCTATCATCTACCAGCTAAAGAGATCCTCAAGGCACTGACCAGTTTGGAGGTATAAAGCATCCTGATCAAATAAAAATTCTCTTGATACTCAAATTTCCTCACAATCGCACCCTTTCTCACTTTTCCAGTCTTGCTATATTTTACTACTCTATGATCCTATGATACTGGTTTTCCTTACAGATGACACACTATTTCTTGATCCCATGCCTTTTTACCTGTTGTCCCTCATGCCTGAAATAGTCTTCTTCCTCACTTCTTCTTCTTAGGTCTCACCAATTTCTATTTTACTCTGAGATTATCTTTCATCTTCTACTACTACTACTGCTGCCACCACACACACACACACACACACACACACACACACACACACCCCTCATCTTTGCCCAAGGAAATACCTTTCTCCCTTCATCTTCCACCTTAGGTACCACCTAATCCATAATGCCTTTGTTAATATCTCAACTAGATCTTAAAGGTTCTACTTTGAGCCTCACATGGCACCGTGTTGATTTTTCTTCTGAATTTAGTTATTTTCTAATTTCTGTTTTCCCCATAGCCCCCTCTTTGACATTCATTTCCTTCACAATTTTTATTGAAACCTTTTGTGTTTATATCACTTTCATTTCTACAGTATCCTTCCCTTATTACCCCACCTATTTTCCAAGAGTGATCTTTAAAAAAAAAAAGAATTAAAAAAAAGGGAAAAAAAGAAAAAAAATTAATCATCACATCAAAAAGTCTGATGTGATCTGCACCATTCTGCCTACCTTTGGACTTCTACCCTCTACAAAGGTATTTCCCCATCTTTCTTCTTTGGGGCAAATTATGGCCATTGTTATTTCCACAACATTTGATTTCAAATGTTTTCTAATTGTTGTTCTTTCCATTTATATCACTGTAGGCATTGTATATATTGTTTTCTTGGTTGTGTTTATGTTTATTTGCTTCTTCATATTCATTATATTTGTTGTTTCTTACAACACAGTGATATTGCATTACATTTATGTACCACAATTTGTTTAGCCAATCAATAGGCATGAGCTTTGTTTTTTAATTCTTTGATACCATGAAAATAACTTTTATAAATGTATTATTGTATATGACTTTCTTTTTTGTCACTGACTTTCTTAGGATATATGCCCAGCAGTGGAATATCTGAGTCAAAGAGCATAGTCCATTTAATCATTTTCTTTATATAATTCCAAATTGCTTTTTGGAATATTTATACTCATTAACAGCTCCATCAACAATGTACAAGTGTGTACTTTTATTTCTTTAACCTTTCAACATTAACTATTCCTATCTTCTGCCATCTTTGGCAATTTGCTGAATATGTAATGAAACCTCAGGAATATTTCCAATTTATATTTTTATCACTAGTGACTTGGGGAATTTTGTTTTTTCTTATCTGGTTGTTAATAGCAATTTTGCTATAACTGTTTCTATTCCTTGCCCATTTGAGCTATTCATTTCAATTTTTTGGAGGCAATTGTATCTATCCCATGCCATTTCCACATGCAACCACCCAAATAGAATGTTGACATTAAAAATATAGGTTTCCTTTTTTTCTGAGAAAACCTTGGGATCATTAATGAAGCTTTATGGTTCCCTAAAGAGAATCCAAAGCACAGGGGAGAGTCTAGAGACTGAAAGCTCCACTGGTATTTTATAATATCAAGAGTAAGAAAGCTCTTAAAACTGTTGAGTGAACTGTCTGGATGAACATATATAGAAGGACAGGACATGAGTCACAAAAAGTAAGTATTCAGGGTTGATTTATAAACCTTTGTAGTTGGAGGAACACCAAATCAATGAGATCACAGATCCATGAGGGAATCTCCCTATTTTTGTCTTTATTATTGTTGTAAAGCTTCTAAACAAGAATCTCATTTAAAAGCAAGAACTGACTTTTTTTTTCCATTTGTGTAACCCTAAGCATCTACTACAATACCTTATACAAAATGAATAGTCAATAAGTATTTGTAAAATAGAATTAAGTGACAGCTGCCTTTAAGTTAGGCTCTTGAGGTGCCTAATCAAATAGCCACCATACAAGATGAAGGGAAGTCTCTATATAAATCTGTCTTTTCCCCTACAACATTATCAGACACACGTACTTTGAAATAACTAATACAGTGAGGAAAGTCAGGGAGAACAGCTGGCTGCTGCTAATTAGCCTGGAGGAAGTTGTTATAAAATGTGACAACACCTTGTAGGTGGTAACCTAACTAAATAACTTGCAGCAGAGAGGTCCATCTTAGTGAGCTGAGAAAGGTAGAATAATTCTGAAATTAAGTTAATTGCATAGCAATCAACAGAACAAGAAGAAATCTAGACAAAGTATGCCTGCTGAACTTGCCCTCTGACATAAATATAAAAAAGCTAATGAGAAAAAGATAACCATGGTGGAGGAAAGAAACAAGCAGACAAACAGAAAAACTGAGCAAGGCCAAAATAAGATATCCTTTGTCAGAGAAGAAGCCAAATACATTTGTTAAATCTAGATTAAGAAGTTAGTTTAATGAAGGGATAGAGAAGTAATGAACAAGAGTGGGTATGTTAATAAGAACCATACGGAACAATGGAATAAGAATTCTAAGGATGATTTCCATTTACTCCTAGCTTCCTGGACAGTATATTGGTTTTTCTAGATATTTAAAGTTATAAGCTTGGCTATATTATTTATTGCAAAATCAATAAGCCTTACAAACACAAATAGCATTCTGAGTCTGTTGCATAAGGTATCTGATAGATTTATAACATCACAAAATTATGAAATAGAAACCTGCTGATTGACTTATTCCCATAGGACATATATTTTTGGAGAATTACTATCCCCACTTTGTCTATGATGTGTTTTCTGGAAGACTCCATTATAAAAGTACACATTCCTTTCAGGAATGGCCAACTCCCATATACTTTGCCCAATACATCTATAGTCAAATATTTGGAGTTAAGGTCTTTACCACCTTACAAGACAGACCGACTTTTGCCTCACTCGGTATTTACACAAAGATCATTGATTGAGTGATGAAAGGAACCTTAGATGTCATCTAGGACAGCTCCCCACATTTCACAAATGAGAAAATTGAAACCATTATAGGTTAAATGACTTGTTTATGGTCCTACAACTCAGTGGCAAAGCAAGGACAGACCCAGATTCTCTGTTGTCAAATCTAGTGATCTTTCCATGATGCCATTTATTTATCAGTTGTGTTTTAAAATGAAACTGAAGTTTGCTTTGTAAGAATTCTTCTGGCTCAAGTCCTTAGCACTTAGTTCTCTACCATTTTGTAAGAATGTTGAGATCTCCTCTGTTGGCTTGATGCTTTGTTTTGTTTTTTTTCCCCTGTCTTGGAAAGATCCTTTGATACCTAGTAGCTAGACTTGAAATTACAAAATTTGGATTCAAGTTTGAGAACTTTTGGCAAGTCACTTTTTTGTAACTTCATTTTCTTAGTTTTCTTTCTTGGTGTCCTAGACACCACGAGGTTAAGTGACTTTGCCTAGGATTGTAGAGTTAGTATGCATCAGAGGTGGATTTGAACTTACATCTTTATGAGCTGGAGTAAAATCCTTTATCACAAAGCCATGCTGTCTCTTTATTTAGATTGCTATAGAAATTTGAATTTCTATTATCATAATTTAAATTTTATTTTTGAACAAATGATCAACATCTGTTTTTACAAAATATTTCCCAAAAGAGGCAGAAATGTGATTTAGCTTCCTGAATGTCTTTCTTCCACCCAGTCTCCATTTGCTTTTGTTACATATCCAGAGTACACAGTTATGATTTTAAGTACTATTACTTTATTTAGCAGAAAGCTTTACTATGCCATAAAGGTCTCTTAGTTTTAATCCCTCTAAGCTTGAGACAACTGCTGCATCTTCAGAACACAGAACAAAAGATAGAACAGTAGATTATTACACATTTTAAAAATGAAATATAACATTATAGATATAAAGAAAGTGCCAATTTTTTTTGAGAGGAAATTTCTCTATTCTGGGACTTGCTATACTAGTTATATCTCAGGTCTACTCTGCATGCCAAATATCACATATGAGTACAACAAAATTTAATCTTCCTAATGTACAATTCTGACCATTTTAGCCCCCACTTCCAGCTTGTGGAAAGGGAGGGAGCGGGGACAGAGACAGAGACAGAGACAAAGAGAGAGAGAGGGAGGAGGAGTAATTATTATTCATATACCTTTTTTTCTAGTAACAAATAGTTCATCTTCATATAGCACATTAAAAACTTCATAGACAACGATCCTCTGGAGAAAGTAATGCATACATTATTACTTCCATTTTACATGTAGAAACTGGGAGTCAGAATTTAAGTGGCTTGCTCAGTATCAAAGTCAGGATTTGAGATAAGATGCCCCTGAATTCACATACAAGGTTCTTTTCACTGCATCATACTTTTTTCTTTAAGACAGAGACCATTTCATATTTATCATTACCAAATTTTTAAGAAGACTAGATATCATCTAGTTCAAGTATCTCTGTAGAATTAAGTGACTTGCCAAAATTTACTTAATCCACAGTCATGGGCAAAGCTAGAATTAGAATTTAGCTCTATCTTAATACCTAACATAATCCTGGTTATGTTGTTGTTGTCCTTTGTTTTTGAAGAGGAATAATGGATTTTATTTTGGCTATATAACATGTACCCAACAAAAGCTTTTTATAAGATAATGAATTAGAAAATTGGAAACTGTAGTAGGAGAGAAGTGGATTGAGCAGAGACTTCATCATTCTTGGTTTGGGGAAGAACTCTTACCCATGCTATACCTATATATCATATGGATAAGTTAAGTTACCTAACATAAGGAATAAGGACTGAGCAAGTGAGCAAGCAAAATATTCTGAAATGATACACTTGTCCGAAAAAATTTAGAAAGCATGAAGAGTAATGATTCTAATCATTATTAGTCAAGGGGCCCATTAGGAATCATTTCATTGAAACCTATAGATAATTTCTCAAAATAATGTTTTTACAGAATTAAAAGAAATGACAAATTTCCATTTCAAATCATTAAAAATAAAGATGTCTTTTTCCCATTCAAATTCATGGACCACATGAAATATATCCACATATTTCTTAGTGATCTATGGATCTCACATTAATAAGTTCTGATCTAGAAGATGGTAATAACACTGACAAAAAAAGTATTCAAGTCATTCCTGATAAGGGGAAAGATAAGAGTCAAGGAGGTGAATAATAACTACCTTCATTTGAGGGACTGCTCTTTCAAATTGACCTCAGTTGGTTAGACCTCAGAGGTCAGAAGATGGGGAAAAAATGGAGCAAATTGTAAAGAAAATCTTAGACTTACTGTGAGGAAAATCTTCTAAATTAGAACTTCTCCTCTCCCTCCCCCCCCCACCAATGGAATGGGATCATTGGAGCACCTCAAGCAAAAGCAAAAAAGACTCTTTGTCAAGTGTAGTAGAGAAGTTTCTCTTTTGGTATATTAGACTAAATGATAATTGAGTAGCCTTCTAGATCTTATATGTTATGAACAGACAGCAAAGATAGATCTATAAACACATACATAAATGAATATATGTGTATGTGTTTATATACATATATGCATATACACAAATACATGTAGATAGATAGATAGATAGATAGATAGATAGATAGATAGATAGATAGATAGATATTTCTCAGTTTTCTCAGTTGGGAAAAGGGAGTGATATATGATATTAGCATTTACTTTCAGGCTTGTTGTGAAGATCAAATGAGATAATATTTATAATGTTCTTTGGTCAGTGACTGGTTCATAATGAATGTTTAATAAATGCTTGTTTCTTTTCTTCCATACACATATAAATAATCATTCAAAAAGCATTTATTAAGCATCTATGTGCCCCATGCTGTGCTAAGCACTGGAAATGCAAAAAAGAGTCATAAGATTGTCTTTTCCCTCAAGGAGATCACAATCTAATGGGAAAGACAGCAAATAAACATGTACAAATATGCTGTATGTAGAATTGATAGGAAATAATTCAAAGAAGAAAGGTAATAGAATTAAGAGAGATTGAGATAGATTTCCTGTAGAAGGTGAGACTTTAGTTGGGACTTGAAGGAAACCAGGGAATTCGGGAAGCAGGAATGAGGAAGGAGAGTATTCAGACATGGTTACCAGAGAAAATGTCCAGAACTGAGACATGAAGTATCTTATTCATGGAATAGCCAGGAAGATGATGTCACCAGATCAAAAAGTACATGTCCAGGAGTAAAGTTTAAGAAGACTGGAAATGTCACTAGGTGTTGGTTATGAAGGGTTTTAAAAGTCAAGCAGAGGATTTTGCATTTGATCCTGGAAGTGATAGAGACCCGCTGGAGTTTATTGAGTAATAATTTACTCAATAATTTACATAGTTGGACCTCTACTTTAGGAAAATCACCTTAGTGGTGAATGGAAGATGGTTTGAGATTTGAGGCAGAAAGACCTGCCAGTAGACTATGACAGCTAAAAGTGATGAAAGCCTTTATCAGAATGAGGGCAGAATCAGAAGAGAGAAGAGGGTGTATCTGAGAGATGTTGCAAAAGTAGACTTGACAGACCTTGGTAACAGATCAGATATGGGGAGTGATAGTGAGAAGATGAGGATGATATCTCAGTTGTAAGCCTGGGGAATGGGGAGGAGAGTGGTACCCTCAGGAATAATAAGAAACTTTAGAATAAGGGAAACTTTAGGATAAAAGATAATGAGTTCAGTTTTGGACATATTGAATTTAAGATGTCTACTGGACATCCAGGTTGAGATGTTTGAGATGCATTTGGAGATATGAGATTGGAGGTCAACAGACAGATAAGAACAGGATAGTTAGATTTGAGAAATATGACCATAGAGATGATAATTAAATCTCTGGGAGATGATGAGATCATCAAATAAAATCATATAGAGGGAGTTTCAAAGAGAGCCCAGGGCAGAACCTTATGGGATAATTGTGGTTGATGGGGAATATATAGGGAATATATATATATATATATATATGTTATATATATATATGTGTGTATATGTGTGTGTATGCATGTATGAATACCACAAATTCATGTGTATGTGCCTACTATGTGCCAGACACTGTGAAGTACTGAGAATATAAAGAAAGGCAAAAATAGTCCCTACCCTCAAAGAGTTTACATTCTAAATAGATGACAACGTATATGTAAACATAGTTAGTGGATAGACTTTGAAAGGATAGACTTTGGTATTAAAGGGCACTTCAGAAATCAGAAAGGAAAAAAGGAAAGGTTTAGGTTCAATATATGGAACAATTAGATCTAGTGGGATTTTCTTCATTGGAGATTTTCAGACAAAAACTAGATGGCTACTTGTTGGCCATAAGACAGAGGTAATTCTTTATAATATAATATAAGTGCAGTTTGAACTAACCTGCTTCTGTTCTTTCCAAATCCAAAATATTGTGAGTCTGTGAAATTTGCTCTTGGAAGACATGGCTATTGCTATGACTTATTTTTTAAGAAGCAAAAGCCTAGAAGCTTTGAGCTCCATGACATGACTTGTATTCATTTTCTTGCACTTGCTTAGTCTCAGCTCTTGCACTTAGATGTCCAGAGAGGCCTTTAAGGCTCCATTTCTAAAGCCCTGGAATAACCACATTGACAGAAGAATGAGGCTTGCATACTTCATAAGGTAAACCTAAACATCTTGAGACAGTGATTTACACCCAACTTCCAAGAATCTGATTACCTAATCCATGGTCTGCTATGTAAACGGGAGTAAACCAAGATTTAATCAGTTTACACAGTGTATAGTAAATAATTTGATATCTCCTCAGCAGGGTGCTTGCAAATGTAAATGTTTAAACCAAATTTGAGGCTGACAGAGTGATTCAAGCACCCACTTTCTCAGCCAGAAAAGCTATATCAACAAATGGCCCTCACATGCCCTAGCCTTGTAGGAAAAATGAAGGTCTGAGAACTAAGGACAAGGCAAAGAATCATATCTATCCTGTGCTCATTTGCTCACCTCAATGGCAATTCTAGAATTTTAAACCCACTGCTTAGGAAATGACCTTAAAGTTCCAATAACAATTTCTTTGCCCCAGGCAGTATTCTGCCTTGGGATCCTTTTCTCCCCTGAAATCATTCTTTACTGCACAGTGGTGGGGAGTTCAATATCTGATATGTTTGTGAATGGGTAAGAAGTAATGGAAAAAAATAGAAAAAATAATTAAGAGATGGCAGCTTGTGATGTAGAGGAGGTAATTTTTTTACCTTGGAAACTGCCTGAAAATAGGTGGTATAGCTGTAAGTATATATGTAAACAAATCAGATGGAGAACATATGCAAATGAGACATAATCACAAGAGCCAATAGCCTTCTTATCTCTTTTATACATCTATGTATATTCCTTGGGGAAAAGTACTGGTGAAAAACATTACTTTACAAGCAAAGCTTCTTAAATTATGGGTGATGATCCCATGTGGGGGTCACATGACAGAATGTGGGTATTGGGAAATTATATACCTATATACTTGGGATTACCTAAAAATTTCTCAGGTCAAAAGGCGTTGTGAGTAGGGAAAGTTTAAGAAGCTGTGCTCTAGATAATGCTGCATCTAATTGATTTTTTTATTACAAAATTATTAGGATAATTCTAACAAGTATTATTAAGTACCTATTATGTGCTAGACACTTTCCTAAGTTTTGGGGATTCAAAAAAAAAGGCAAATACATAGCCCCTGAAGCCCACAATCTATTAAGGAGACAACCTAGGCTAACTAGGTACAGACAAGTTATATACAAGATAAATCAGAGGTCAGCTCAGAAGGAAATTATTAACATTAAGGGAGGTTGGGAAAAGACTTCTTGAAGAAGATTCTGGGATTTTAGATGAAATCTGAAGGAAATCTGGGAGGGCATGGAACAGAGATAAATAGAAATAGCATTCTATGCCTGGTGGTCAGTCAGCAGTTGGGTGATTGAGTAACAAACATTTACTTGTTTGAAGAATAACATGAACAATAACACTTAATCCTTCAGCATCTGGAGGAGAGTAAGGTATAAGAGTACTGGAAAAGTAGGAAAAGGGCAGGTGGCAAAAGGCTTTAGAAGCTGGTATTTTATATATAGAAGCTCTAAGTAATAAGGAGCCATTGATATTTATTGAATTGAGGGATAGGGAGACTATTTTCATAGTATAATAAAGAATAAATTTGAGTGGGGAGAAGCTTAACACAGTGTGAAATAAAAAGAGCTTGAGAATCAAAAAGACCTCTGTTTATAGCCCAATTCTACCTACTTAGCCTGTGTGACTTTGGGTAGTCATTTAAAAGCTTCCATTTTCCTGTTCTGTAAAATCCAGGGCTTGGACTACAATGATCCCTGAGGTCCCATTAGCTCTTAAGATATGATCTTATGATTCTATGAAGACCATAGTGCCTTGAAAAAGAGCATAGATTCTCTCTTGCCATATTAAGTATAGGTTCAGGACATCAGTATAGTGACAACACATTTGTGCATATTTTTTCTCCTCCTCCTTCTCCTTCAACTCTTCCTTTTTTTTCCCTCCTCCTCCTCCTCTTCTTTCTCCTCCTTTTCCTCCTCCTCTTCTTCTTTCTCTTCCTCTACCTCCTCCTCCTCCTCCTCCTCCTCTTTCTCTTCTTTCTCTTCCTTCTTCTCTTCCTCAATCTCCTCCTCCTCCTCCTCCTCCATCTTCTCCTCATTCTTCTTCAGCAATCAAGTTTATGTGACCTGCGCAGGGTCACAAACGAATGTCTGAGGCCAGATTTGAACTCAGATCTTCCTGATTGCCTCCTAGCTGCCCCCTGTGCATATATTCTTTACCATATCATTCCATCATCTTCCCAAAATCTAGTTGAATCATTCTGATAGTGGAAAGAATTGCCTCTGGAGTAGGTGGATCAGAAATTCAATGTAGGTCTATTAATAGAGGCTAAATGTAAGAGATGGTGTCAATATACTTATTCATTCATTTATTCATTGGACAAGCAATCATTAAGCTCCTAACAGATAAAAGGCTCTGTGACAGTACCAAGGCAAAACTAAATATTCCCTGAGATTGGATTTTATAAGGGAAAACAATGTATATGGAGATAAGCAAAACTAAAAACATTCAAAATAAATACTTTTTTTATGAGAAGAGTTTCTAACTGGAGATTCAGGAAAGATATTTTGTAGGAGGTAGTACTTGAATTGACTCTTTAAAGAAATAAAAAAATCTAAGAGGTAAGATAAGAAAGGTATGCATTCTGGACCTGCAAAGGGTCTCATATGGGCAAAAGTATGAAGGTTAGGAGGCTATGCAAGGGATATAGTCAGTTAAATAAGTCAGATGGATTGGAATGTAGAATTTAGAGTTTGTAATGTAAATCATTACAATGGTAATGTAATGTAATTACCATTTAGGTAACGTAGGTAGTGGTAATGTAAAATCAATCTATACAGATAAGTTGAAACCAAATTGTGAAGGGGTTTCAATGCCAAAGAGTTTGGATTTGATTCTAGATTCATTTGGGCTTTGTTAGAGCTTTTTGTACAATGGAACAGTGTAATTAAACTTGTGATTTTGGAATATCAATTGTCCACCTTTGTGAAGGATGAATTAGAGAAAAGTGAGAATGAAAGAAGTAAGACCATTTAAAAGATATCAACAACAAGCCAGGCAAGAAATGATGAGGGCCTAGAATAGGGTAGTGGTTGAATTCTGGGAAGGAGGGAACAGATGTGAGAGATAGTAAGAAAGTATAATTGATAAGACTTGCTAACTGATTAGATGGAGGGCAGGAGTTAAAGGATAGAAAAGAGTTAATGGTGACTACTTCCACAAATCTGAGTGATTGGAAAGACAATAGTCCTTTTGAGAAAAAAAAAGAAAGAAAGAAAGAAAGAAAGAAAGAAAGAAAGAAAGAAAGAAA
>JAJPUD010003763.1:143971-167549 GCA_023553655.1 Myrmecobius fasciatus
AAAGAAAGAAAGAAAGAAAGAAAGAAAGAAAGAAAGAAAGAAAGAAAGAAAGAAAGAAAGAAAGAAAGAAAGAAAGAAAGAAAGAACATAAGTGAGAGATGGGTTTGGTAAAGGTGACATTTTAGGACATGTTTAGTTTGAAATAACCAGAAGATATCCAATTGAAATTGTTCAACAGATCACTGAATTCTCTGAGACCACTTCTAAATCAGAGATTCTGTGATTCTAAGAGATTACTTGATTTGTATCAATAAAGGAACTGACCATCACACCTCCTCAGACTGGCCTCCACCTAAGACTAGATATTCTGGTTCCTTCCTGAGGCTCCTAATTGAGGAGTTTTCCATATCTACCCTGACCCTGGGTTCTTGATTGGTTAGTGTTCTCCATATCTATTCTGTCCCTGGGCTTTGAATTGGTGAAAGTTTTCCATATCTATACTGATCCATAGTTCTTGAATGATGAACATTTTCCATACATAGTCTAACCTTGGACTCCTGATTGATAAGAATGTTCTCTTATCCTGATCCAGATCCACCATTGTTCTGCTACCATCTTGATGCTGCTTTAACCTTTCCTAAGCCAGGAGGTATCATAGTGGATAAAGTGTCCGGCCTAGAGACAACCTAAAATCAAATCCTTCTACACTTAGCATTGTGCCTAGGACAAAGTAAGTGATACTAAGTGTTGTTGTTGGGTTTTTTTATTATTATTCATCTATATATTCACTCAAGAAATAAGGCAAAATCACTGAACACACCTGCAGTTAGTTCCCTGAGGCTTATTTACTGACACAGTTATGTTCTTACATGATACTCTTTAACTAAGTAAATTTAAATGTATTTTTCCTACCAATAATTATGAATCTGGGAATGTAGCTGACAGCAGAGGAGAAAAGTCCTTTATGAAGATAGTAAAAAATGTCAAAAATGATGAAAATGAATAATCCTAATTTCCTTGTAGAGTCAAAGGAAAGGGTAACAAAATCATGAGGATGAGCATTCAGTTTACATTCAGAATTGAGAAGTGAGAGATTGTCAGTGGTCAATACAGTTCAGTTTAACAAACACTTATTAAGTTCTTATCAAGAACTATGCTAGACATAATAAATGTGGAAATATGCATAGAAGAATTACACATGTTTAACATATATTGGATTATTTGTTGTTTAGGGAAGATGAGTGGGGGGGAAGGAAGGGAGAAAAATTTGCAACACAAAGGTTTTGCAAGGCTAAATGTTGAAAATCATCTTTGCATATATTTTGAAAATAAAAAGATATTATTTATTTTTTAAAAAGAACTATGCTAGTCTCTGGAGAGATAAAAAGACAAAGATGAAAATCAAATAGTCTTTGCCTGCAAAGAGCTTTCCTGGAGTGAAAGTTGGGGTTGGGAAGGGGTGTGTGGAGGATTAATATTAATATTAATAATATGCATAAAATAAATTGTATACAAGATACGGATTAAAGAAAGCAAAAGAGAAATCAGATGATGAACTCTGAAAATATGTGTTGAGAGATAATGTTAAAATTTTGGATGATTGGAGAGTCCAGACAGAGGAGATAATATTTAGGTTGAAACTTAAAGAAGCTAATAAGTATTATATAGTGCTTTTTTCCAGAGGTACTCTCTCACTTTACAAAGGTTGAGAAAAGTAAATGATCATCACATCAACTCTAGGAAGCTGATGTTAATATTTATGCCCATTTTACAAATCAGAAAACTGAAGCTAAAAAAAAGTTAAGTTACTTACTCAGGGTTACACAGCTAGTAAATGTATATAAAAAGAATCAGTTCCCGGTCTTTTTGATTCCAGATCTAGTCTTTATGCTGTTCTAGGCTGTCTCATAAGAAATATAAAGGATCCAAAGGCAGAATCCAAAGAACTTAAGAATTGGAGTTGTAAAAATCTAGTTCTCACTTTGCCACTTATTAGCTGTATGAGAGTGGGCAAGTCACAATTTATGAAAGCTTCAGTTTCCTTTTCTATAAAATTGTGATAATGTAATATACGATAATCATATTAAAAAATTCAAATTTTTTTAAAACAGGATTGTTAATTTTATTTTTTTTATTTTATTAAGAGGAAAAAAATATCTGACAAAGTTCAACCACTAATTCATGGCATAAGAATAGAAGGATTTTTTTTAATATGATAAAAGTATCTATCTAAAACAAAAAGACAACATTATGTGTAATATGGAAATACTACAACCATTTGCAATAAACCTAGAAGTAAAGTATTTTTGCTCTGGGAAAATTTACATTTTTCCTAATGTAGTTTGCTATGGTTCTAGAGATGGAAAATAACAATGAGACAAGAGCAATAAAATAAAACCAGAAAAATAGGTAAAGAAAAAAAATATTGCTGTTTGCTGATGAAATGATAGTTTACTTAGAAAATCCTAGGAAATCAACAAAGAAAGTAATTGCCAAAATTTAATATCATATAATATCAAGTTACTAAAGAAACCAAATAAGTGTTTCTATAGATAGTGATTACAATTTCCAGGAGGAAAAATCAAAAAGGAAGCACTATTCAAAATAAAATATCTGAGTGTCAATCTACTAAAGCAAACTTAATACATGAAGAAAAACAATTACAAGCTATCTTTCAAGGAAACAAAGAAAAATTTAAGTAACTGGAGAAATATTTAGTGCTCATGGCTAGGCCATGCCAACATAATAAAAATGACAATATCTCTCCAAAATTAATTACAAATTTAGTGCTACATAAAAGTACATAAAAAGAGGACACTTTCATTGAGCTAGACAAAATAATCACAAAATTCCTCTGGAGTAACAAAAAAATCTACAATATGAAGGGAAGCAACAGGAGGTACAAAGGAATAAATGCTTGCAGACTTTAAGTTATATAATAAATCAGTTATCAAGATTATTTGCTGAAAGTTTTTTTAATCAATGTAATAGACTAAAAGAAAAAATTGAAAAATAACTTAATGTTTAATACACTCAGTGGCTTAGTGTTTAATAAACCTGAAAACATAAATTACCTAGCAGGGAAAAAAAAAACTCCCTACTTGACAAGAATTTCTGAGACTTCTGGAAAGTAGTTTGGCAGAAATCACCAACATCTTACACCATATGCCAGAATACTCTCAAAATGAATACATGCTCTGAATATTAAAGACATGCCATAAACAAAACAGAAGAGAACCAGATCATGTGCCTTTAATTGCTATGACGAAGAGATAAATCTTTAATAAATAAATAATAAAATACAGTCACTAAAAGTGAAATAGTTTTGATTGCATGAAATTTCAAAATTACTACATGAGTGGAATTAGTATTTAGGATAAGAAGGGTGATGACTGACTTTCTATTGCCTAAGACTGATAAGCAGCCAACAAAAATGTTTTAAAAGCCATTCCCCAATATGTAAGTAATGAAAGTATGGGAGTAGGGAGGGAGGGAAAGCAGATATCAAAAGAAGTTCAAACTATTAACAGCCATATTAAAAAAAAATTAAAGGCAGTATGGGGCTAGTAATATAGAGCTTGTGACAAAGACAAGAAAACCTGGATTCAAAAATCACCTCTAAATATTCTAGACAACTTTCTGAGATTATAAGTTACAGAGAAGTGTGAACCTATACTGGTAGAAGTTTTTTTTTTACACAGTTCCTGTTATCAATAACATATATTCCCAGGTCCCTAATCCCTATGAGAGAACATTGAATGCTAATATTCAAATGAGAGATAATATTAAATTTTACCTAAAACCCAATTAATTGTCAAAGTTGACAAAAGGGAGACATTCAATGTTCAAGAGTGTAGAGAGACAAGTAGACCAATGCATTCTTAGTGGGGCTACGCATTGATCCATCCATTCTGGAAAATAATTTGTCATTATATTTAAAAAAAGATCAAAAACTGTTTAACCCCCAAATTCCTTTGCCAGACATATGTACCAAGGAGATAACTTATATATATATATAAAAGAAAGGCTTCAAATGCAACTAAATATTCACAGTATCACTTTTCATAGTAGCAATCAGAAAAAAAAGTAGATAGTCATAAATTTGGGCAATGAAAAAACCAAATGTGGTATATAAAAGTAATGTAATATTAATTACTCCACTGGAAGAAATGATGACTATGATGAAGTCAGAGAAACACTTGAATTATATATTAATTGATTGAAAATGAACTAAAAAGAACAAGGAAAACAAGATGTAAGACAAAATGTAAGGGAGCAAAAGAAAAAAAAAGCAAAACTGGGAAACTCTTAAGACCAAGTTTAGAAGTTTATTCTCAAAGAAGGCACCTTGCATTGATTCTTTGCAGAGGTGATAGATTATGGGTATGGTTCACTACAAAAAAATATAAATTGTATTTTATGATTTTTTTCCTCTTTTTATTATTTGTTCTCTAGGAAAGGGAAAGAATACAAGGAAATGTAGGTTATATAAAAATTTAAAAGTCTCAATGAAATATATTTTAAATTATATCCTATCATCTGGTATTGTGAGTACCATATAAATGTGAGCTATTACAATTATACCAACATGATACATATAGGCATATACAGAGAGGAATATTTATTTAAATATGACTATTCATCATTCTGCCATTATTTGGATATATCAGATATATGCATATGTATATCCAGATTGATATCCATATCTATGTATTCACATTGTTCTCATCTGTTCAAGATGATCTCCCTAATAGACAGAGATACACATATATGCACACAAATATATTATTTATACATATATATCTATATTTGATAGATATGAATCATCTTGAACAGATGAGAATAATTACAAATTTAAGAGATGGAAAAATAATCTTTGAAAGTCTCATTAGTCTCTTCTAAATTTTTGAATGGAAACATGAGATTAAAATGTGAAGATAAGAACAATTGTGGATAATAAGACGACTTACCTCTTGGGCTTGCTTTCTGTACTTTCTGCCACATAGTATCCAGGTTCACATTGGTATCGGCAGATGGACCCCACATCATGATTTCCCTGGAGGCAGCGAGGCACTAGCAGATTGGCATTAGCTATGACTGGAGGAACATCACACTCTAATTTGCAATATGCTTCTGGGAGAGACCAGAGCCCATCCTCAAGACAGGTCAACCACTGGTTCATTCCTAACTCCAGGAAACATAAAAGAGAGAAACTCAGCTAGAAAGATGAGGGAAAAATCCATAGTCATCAGAAGAGGATCAACCTGGGGAAATCACAGGTAACAATGAAAAGGACCACCAACTCCAATAAAATTTCTCCAAGGACTCTAGTCCACGACAAAACAAAAGCAAGCCTAAATTTTAGGATGCTCCTTAAAGATATAACTAGGGAGGCTTCAAATATATAGTTGCAGGGCACTAAAATATAGAATATTATTACATCATTTGAAGCCTTTCAAAGGTTCCAAACACCTGAGTTATAACAACAAAAAACTTATTTTGTGAGAATAATTAGTTGAAATAAGAAGTTACCAGCTGACATGCTTCCATCTTATCCTTGCTGTTAATGTACCCTAGGTAAGCTTTTCTTCACTTTGCTCAAGCTCAGCTCACCCATCCCCTACTTCCACTTGACTTAAGGCGTGTCTTATGCTTACCCCAAACACAAAAATTGCTAATCTTAGTACTGAATTTACTAATTTACACTACTTCATTTTTACATAACACAAATTTGGTCTTATTACAGATAGAGCACCAGTTTTAATTTTAATTATGAGATAAGGACTAACTGTGTGAGAGAGGGGTTTATTGGGTCAACACTCACTATACTTTCTCCAGTTTTAAATAATTGTATAGTTATTGGCTAAACCACGAAAAGAAATTAAGATTCCAAATTGATTCTGTCCTTTAAGAAGTAAATGAGGATAGAATCTTCTCACTAATGGGGATCTAAAATACTATCAATCAGAGAAAAGTAAGTGAGAGTATAGCAGGGACTTGGAAGGAAGAAAGAGGAAGAAAACAGAAAATGGTGGCAGAGAATGAGGAATGATAAAACAAGGGAATAAGATGAATGGGATTTCTGAGTCTAAAATTCCAGGATGATTATATGCTTATATGAATTCCAAGTTGATGATACCTTGAAGTTTAGCTGGTGAGATACAGGAAAAAGAACAACGCTTCTGAAAATTAGTTCCTTCCAAGCAGGAGAATCTGGCGTAGTACACGTGTGACTGGTCAGGAACACCACAATCAAGGGGGACACAATTGACAGCTTGGTTCCAGAATCCAGAGGAACATGTGAGCACAATCTCCTTCTAAACACAGAAATTTTAAAAAGACAATCAGGACTATCTACAAGTTTGGTAAGAATTTAAGACAATAAGTCTCGGACTTTCTGCCTCAAATTGCAAATATTAATAAAGTTGTATTAACACAGGCCCTAGATTATCATTGATAGAACCACAATAATCAGTGATTTGACCAATCATAGAAGTCATCTAAAGGTAGCAGAGTAAAAATAGTGTTATGGCTGTATTTTCTCATAGATCTAATATTTTTAAAAATGCCTCAGAATCCTAGAGTCTGCATTCCAACTGTATTCTGACCAGAGTCAAGTATTATGGAATTATCACATCTTTGGTAATGGACATTACACTTCTCTCCAAGTAGCCTAAAGTCAGTCAGTGCCTTTTTAGGCTTTCATGACACATCCTTGAGTCATAAAGAGATTGAAATCCATGAAAACCTTTACATAAACTAGTCTAGCCATTTGTCCCCCATGGGGGACATATATAAGACTTTATTTTTATTTTTATTTCTCATAGATAAGACTTTATATTTGTGACTATTAAATTTGTAATTGAATTTTATTCAATGGTGTTTTGATCTTAAGATCTTTCTGAGTTCCTTTTCAGCCATCATTCATCAACAAGCAAAAATTAAATAGTTCCTGCTCTTAAGAAGCTTGAATTCTCTTTGAACAGACAGAATGAAGCCAGATTGTAAAGGGCTTTAAATGCCCAACAAAGGAATGAATGTTTTATATTAAAAAAACAAGCCAAACCAATAAGCAATTATTAAGCACCTACTATGTACAGAAACTATATTATAGTTTCTTGAGCAAGGGAGTAGCATGATTAAATCACTGATCAAAAGGTCAAGCAATATAGAGACAGCTGGTAGCACAGTAGATAAAGTGCTTGCCTACAGTCAGGAACATTTCAGTTCAAATTCATCCTCAGACATTTACTAGCTATGTGAACCTGGACAAGTCACTTAATTTTTGCTTGCTTCAAGTTCTTCAATTATAAAATGGAAATAATAGCAGTACCTAATTTACAAGGTTATTTTGAGGCTCTTATGAGGTAATATTTGTGAAAAGTTCTTAGCATAGTTCTTATGTGTAAGGGCTTATTCCTTTATTCTTCCCTCTAAGCCCAAGGACAGATTTTTTGGTCATTTATTAGAGATGTCTACCACATTAATGCTGTTTAATTTGAATGACTATTCTTTTTGTTTCATCATTTTATACCATCTTTGAAGAAGGGAATTTTCCAATCCTTCTGTAAAATTATTAAGGATAAAATCTATCACCTTTTCTCTCCCTTCCTTCAGAAAAAAAAAGCCTTAGAGAAAATATTTATCAGTCACAAAGATAAGAGATTGTTGTTGACCCCATCTTTCAAATCATAAAACCATAATAGTATGAGAGTCATAAGTGTAATGACCAGCAAAAGTCTTCATAATCCCTCTCTCCCATGCTTATTTTATAGTCAAGGATGATTTACTGTATTAACAGTGTTTTCAATCTGATTCTATAGAAGTATAATTCAAGGGTAGTTAGATATGTTTTAAGAAGAAAACATTCCTATCACCTTCTGATCATTAGCTGAACCCTCCCTTGAAATATCTAACTTTGTAAGCCAATGAACAACAGGTCAACTAGAGAATACCTGCAGATGACAAAAGTCACACCATCATTTTTGGTCTGTGACTTTCAGTCTGAAAGTCTCTGAACTACTATCACATTGATAAACACTATTACTATTTTTGGGCAGTCTCTTCCCTTATACCTTGAAGCCTGTTCCAAATTCTAATTATTGCACTTCCATTTTAATAATATCTGTTAAGCCCTCTCTGTGATGCTTAGATGATCATTCACCTTGTTCAACTCTGTTCAACTTTTTTTCTTGAGTTTCTTACAATGCTTTAATAGAAATATAACATTTTCAGTTTCATTTTTTTTAGCTTCAGTCACTTCTCAAGAAATAAGTTGTTCTGTTCCTCTTTCCCATGCCTTTTTAATGGCTTTTTGTTCTGTCCTATTTTATTTTTTTTTCTTTCTTCTCTATGTAACTATTTGCCTTTTCCTTATTGGATTCAGATGGGTAAATATTTATTCATCATACACTGTATATAAGACATCATGCCAAGGACATGGAGAATTGAAAAATTAATTAAATGTAGCCCTTATTTTCAAAGATCTTACCATATTGTAAGGAAGGTGAGATGTACACACAAGTAATTATTCTGCAAGGCACAATATGTTAAATATAATCAAAAGGCTACTAGCTTTCAAAGGAGGGGTAATTTTAATTTTAAATATTATGCAGATATCCATGATAATATTATGGGCTAGATCTTTATTAAGGACCATGCCTTCATGGGGGCAGCTAGGTGGTGCAGTGGATAGAGCACCAGCCCTGAAGTTAGAAGGACCTGAGTTCAAATCTGGTTTCAGACACTTAACATCCCCTCGCTGTGTGACCCTGGGCAAGTCACTTAACCCCAGGAAAAAAAAAAAAAAAAGGACCATGCCTTCAGTTTAAATGATTCTGATTCTCATTGATTGTTCAACAATAGGTCCCAAGCCAACTTTCATTTGGTCATTGTTCAGGCCTTGATTGACTCAGAATGAATGTAAATTCTCATGGTAATAATATTAAATTCATTATATTAAATTCTCCTTATTTGGGGGGTCAGAGGAGTTCAGACCTGTGATTTCATTGGCAAAGAGAAATTCCAATATAGAAACTTCCTTTGTCAGTGTAGATTACTTGTTCATTTGTAATTTATAGTCTTGGCAGTTTATCTGGGATATTGAGTGACTGGTCTATGATCATATACCTAGCATAAGTCAAAGGTAAGACATATATAAATGTCAGCTAATATTGTCCTACATTGCCTCTCCATTCTTATGCAGTGGAAATGTCATTTATATTCAGAAGGCGGAACTCTTGAGAAGTAAAAAAAATTATTTTCTCTATATCTAGTTCTGCCAATGTAGCTCAATAATTTTCTAAGTTAGGACTAGGTAAAGGATAGCAGGAGAAAGTTTTACCTTTCTGCTTTGTTTTATTGACAGAATCACAGAATAATGTTTTTCTATGATATATATTTCTATCCAGGCTGTACTGAAGTACTAAACTCCCAAGTTCTGCATGGCCCATAAAATACTGGATATCCCCTCTTGGAAGTCTTATAGGCTCAACCTATCAACCAGCTCAATAAATCAAAATTGGGTCTTGTCAGATTTTCTCCCAATCTAATATTATTCCAAGTTTCTTTTTTTTTCTCTTAAGGGTGCTACTATCTTTCCAGTAAGCCAGGATTACCTCAGATTCATTCCTTACTCTTCTCCTTCTGCACCCCTTATATTCAATCAACTGTTATTTTGCCAATTCTATGTCCATAACATCATTCACATGCCCTTTTCAAAGACAGAGTCAGAATCTTACTTCAGACCCTTCTTTCCATTAACTTGAACTATACAATAGCTTTTGATTTGGTCTCCCTGAGTCCAGGATCTCCCCTTACCAAACTATCTTCCACAGAATTAACTAATCATTACTCTCAAAATAAAGATTTGACTATATCACATTCCTTTTCAAAAACATTCCGTGATGGAGGCAGCTAGATGGCACAATATAGAGCACCGGCCCTAGAGTCAGGAGAACCTAAGTTCCAATCCTGCCTCAGACACTTAACACTTCCTAATGTGACCCTGGGCAAGTCACTTAACCCCAATTGCCTAGCATATATATATATTTTTTTCAATTATTTCCTTATTGCACCTAAAATAAAATAAAATTTAGTCTTCTGGCTGAAATGCAATGTCTTTCATAATCTGATTCTTTCCTTTAGGAGTTCTTTGTCCTACTTTTCACAATAATATCATGAGTATCCCAAAGTAGAACTTTATTTCCCTAAGGCAATTGGGGTTCACTGACTTGCCCAGAGTCACATAGCTAGGGAGTATTAAGTGTCTGAGATCAGATTTGAACTCAGGTCCTCCTGACTTCAGGGCTGGTACTCTAACCACTGCACAACCTAGCTACCCCCAAAGCAGAACTTTAAAAGAGAATTTGGGATCATTCATTTTAGTTTAAAAGAGCCTAAGCTTCCATTATTCCAGAAACTGTGAGTGGAACTCACTACGAGTAGCAAGCCTTAGGGGGCAAATCTTTCCCAGTGTCCCTGATCCTGGAGAATGAAAGAAAGACAGACTGGGTAGAAGGGAAACATGTGGTATATAGTTCCTCAAGAGTCAAAGGCTATATCCTTTGTGATTAAGACCTCCATCATACTCCTCAGCACTCCTTGGTGTTAACATTAATGTTACAAGAGATTAGATTTGTTCTGGCTGGCTCCATAGTTTGGGTATTAGGGCCAAATATTGGAAGATATACAAAAGCAAACTTAGACTTGATGTAAGTAAAAATGTCTAAACAGTGAAAACTATCTCAAAGTAGGAGACAGTGGGTTCCTCCTCACTTACTGGAAAGGTCATTTCAACCCCTGATATTCCATAATATATCTAGGTATGTGTGATCACTGATTTGAGGGTAGAGAATGCTTTCCTTTGACATAATATGATGAGTTCATTGTACAAAGTAGCCATTCAAATTATTGTTGAATGAATGATTATTTGTAGACAGATTATTGGAATTTGTGAAATCTGACCAAAGAGCGAGAGTGAGCCAAGCAACTTCTTCCTAAACCAATGGATTTGGGGCTTCTCATGAGTGATGAGAAAGATGGGGTATGGATGATTTCTTCTTTATTAAAAGTCTTTTTAAAAAGGGGGTTATTAAACTTCAGAATAGCTATTTGTAATCTAAACTTTGGCATATCTAACTACTTTTGTATTTTCATCTCCAAAACAAACTAGGATGGTCCTGACTTCAAACAATAAAACTTAAGCAATGGGAATATGCCAGGCATTCCTACTGTAACATAAGCCTGGCAAGAAATTGATGGTTTATTCAAACTACAAAATCTCTTATCTCAGAGCCACAGATGGTGTATGTACATCCTCACCATCTCTAAAGCCAAGGACTTTTTTGTGAAGGTCCTTATCTGTTCCTTTATAGGATTTTTTTTTAAATCTCATAATGAAAATCAACAAAATGAAAAAGCATCCTGCATCCAGAAATTAATCCTGTGGTCATGTTGATTCTGTTGGGTCCATCTAACCAAATACCATTTGACTTACCTGCATGGACTTCAGTCTCTTTCCACTGCTATCTTGGAGGATGTATCCCTTTTGACAGATGACAGCACATTTCATGTCTCCTGGGCTGCTGGATGTACAATTCACCACATCTGCATGGTCAAGTCGCAATGGCTCACAGCTGGCCTGTTCTCCACAAAGCTGATGGGGATAGCTAGAGAGAAGGAAACAAATGTACCTTAATATTGAGCTAATACTCAATGTATTTATTGGGCATAATGTTCACCAAAGTACTGTTGAAATTCTCAATTAATAGTAAATGAAGTTAAATTGTCCCAAAAAACAAAAGTTTCCAATTGCTAATCGAGGGATAAAGACATTGACATTAATAAGGAAATGTGTGCACAAAGGACCTACTGTAACTCAGAAAGAATACCCATGTTTTTCCATGATCTTCAATGTCATCACTTCTTATATCACAGTAGTATTTAATTGTATATCAAAACTTGTTCATCTATTCCCCAATTTATGAATATTTCCATAATTTCCAGTTCTTTGGAGAAATCTATAAGAAGACATTTTAATTAATATTCTTCAGGAAGGAAGAGAGCTTCTTGAAGGTTGATTGAATCAGGTACAAGCTCAACTGACCAAGAGAAATGAAGTTACTAACAGAAAGCTTTTGCGGAAACATATCTTTGACCATCTACACACCTTGGAGATTGAACAGCCTTTAGTTTCAATAAGAGCTTAATAAATGTCTATTTTCTTATTGCTAAAATATTTGGAGGTGCTAGATAACCAATTTAATGTCACTGACAATGCAGAGGATAGTTATTTTAGATTCCTAAAAGCCTCTTAGATGTAGATAAAGAAAGTCTCTAACTTTGGGCAAAATTACTGGCAAAAACTGGCAAGAATTGCCACAGAACAATGTGGTAAAAAGTGCAGTATCTGTGGAGTACAAGAAACACCCTAAACTGCTTCAGGTGGTCAAGGGAATTTGAGATGATCATTTGGGATCATAACAACTATGCCTCAACAACAAAATCTTTACTTCCCTTATTTAGAACAGATTCAGTCAATCAAGGAGGTTTAGGCAGGGAAAGTGAACAAAGAGTTGTCAGAGACTAAGAAAAACTGACCTCGTAGGTCCTCGAGCAGACCACTCAGGTGAAGCTCAGGAGAAACAAAAAGAGGCTAGAACAGCTGAATTTCACCAAAGAAGCCCAAACCAGACGGGCTGTTTGTTGGACTATTGTTCCACATTATTCCTCTTTGAAGACCAGCTGGGCTCATTTCCAGAGGTCAAAGATATTGCTTTGGAAAATAGCGCCAAAAAAGCTGTGGTCTTTTGCTACGTAATGTGCATTCAAGAGGAAAATTCAGATGTGGTCTTTCTGAAAATGAGACCAACCAGAAAAGGTGCAGGGAAATTAGAATGGAGGTAGAACCAAGTTCTATCTCAAGCGACTTTCCTGAATGAATGTTTTGTTTAAATTTGTAGGAGGCTCTTACACAACAGAAATGGTAAGGACTGAAGTTTTGCAATGAGTATCTCTGATAAACAAAGAGATAATTATAATCCAGTCCTTTGATGAGGAAACTATGAGAGTAAGGTCTATTACAACACAGCCTATAAAAGGGCAAGGGCTCTGTGGCCTGAGTGAGGATGCCTATCTATATCCAGGTAAGCTTAAAACTTCTCACAGAAATCACAGGTGATTGAGAATAATGGACACCACATACTTGATATGAATTAACCACACCAATCTTTTCAGAGTTTTTTAATTGATTATGACCAACTCTAAACTATAGAACTTATGGGTTATTACAGGCAATAAGATTGTACTAATGACCTAGAAACTGTAGTATAATGGATAGAATTCAAGAAAATTGAAAGTCAAATCCATCTTCATCACACTTACTGTTTGTATTACTGTTCATTTAATCTTTTTCTGCTTCAGTTTTCTCATCTGCAAAGTTGGGGTGATAACAATACCTCATAGTATTGTTGTAATACATGTAAATATATGCAAATACTTTGCTAATTTGCTTTTTTTTTTACTACTAAAATAGTTGGGGATGCTGGATAATCTATTTATTGCTACAGGGAATACAGAGCATATTTATATTAGGTTCCCAGCAATCTCTTAGATATAGGTAAAGAAAGTCTCTAATTTTGGCAAAGGTTGCCAAAAATTAATGCAGAACAATATGATCAAAGATGCAGTACCTATGGAATACACAAAGCACACCAGACTGACCTAAATGGTCAAGGGAATTTGAGATGAGATTACAATGTTGAATAAATGCCATCCATCATTAATAAGGTGTTCCTTCAGACAAATTTTAAAATTTCCTAAGATTCCTTGAAAGCAGCTATATCAGCAATAATATTATTCAGTGGTCCTCTGGTCATTAATAATAGAAAATTAAGATATCAGAAGGGAAAGATGTTCTTCTCCATCTCCATCCATCTCCCATACTTGGCATGGAGAAGATTCAACAGAAAGTCAAGATGAAAGATGGATTCCCTAAATGAGTAAGGTTTTTCATATATTCGATATGGAAAGGACATTTTGTGAATTGTTTCAAGTTCCAGGAGAGTGAAGAAACTTATGAATGAGATCTATGATCACTTAAAATATTTTGCTTTAACTGCTTATTTAGAAACATCAGGTGGATGAAGAATTCTTATTAACCAGACTATTTTATACAATTGGACAGAGAACTTATGGTACTCATCTATTAATTTTTACACATGGCTACATTTATATGGCTATATATGTCTAAAAACAGGTATACATATATTTATATTCTACATAGGCATATCTTGGACTGATACAAAAAATGGATAATGAATTTGGTTCAGGGTTGAAAAGAACAATGTGGTGATTACTACTGGGAAATTATATAATTATTTTAATAACTCTAAGCTCCTCCCGCAAAAGAAGGCACATTTACTTATCCATAGACTTTTAATAATGTTGTCTATGACTGAAAGATATAGTACACTCTAGTCCCTCAAGAACTGTGGTTGTGGATTACAAAAAGCAATATAGAGGGACATGACAGACAAGATCAATATGCAGCACATTACAAGTGGGGGATCACAAGTCAGGCAAAGGGTATTATCAAAGGATAGGATAGATATCAATGAGATAGACATCAAAGAATAGATAGATATAGATAGACCAATAAAGAGATGGGTTCATAGATAGATAGATAGATAGATAGATAGATAGATAGATAGATAGATAGATAGATAGATAGGGCAGGTTGTATAGCAAGAGAGAGAGAAAAGCTATGATAACCCATTTACTCCACTGTCTTCAGGTTATTAGGAAAATTCAAGGACTATCCCAGCTGCCCCTATTCACATTGAGTGGACTTCCAATAGCATAGTTAGGAGAGAACATGAACAAGAGTCACAGAGAATGGGCAAGAATGGCTTGCCATTGATTTAAGTATCCACATTGATGAAGACACAAAAACACTGAGATGCTCAGCAGCAGAAGCCCTGGGAAAATCGAGCAAAATACTGAGACCACAACTCAGATTTCCCATTGTCATACACTCCAGAGCTTAAGTAAGAGAAGTTAAATTCCAGACTGTCTCTGGTTGCAAAAATGAAAGACTCCTTTGGAAAAGAATTAACATTTCAATAGGCATTTTCACTTTATGAATGGGGTAAAGCAGGGGCATAGATGTCTGTGTATACAATTCATTTATATAACCTAGAAGAGTGCTTGACTGTGTTCAAGTCCTTCCTCAAATACTTACTGTGTGATCCTGGGCAAGTCACCTTCTTCATAGAGTTCTTATGAGGATCAAGTGATATTAAACTTTATAGATGTAGTATCAAATGATATTTTTTTTTTGCTTTTTTTGCTGAGGCAATTGGGGTTAAGTGACTTGCCTAGGGTCACACAGCTAGGGAATATTAAGTGTCTGAGACCAGATTTGAACCGAGGTCCCCTGACTTCTGGGCTGGTGCTCTACCCACTGCGCCACCTAGCTGCCCCAAATGATATTTTATGTAAGTATATACATGTATATACATATGCTGTTGTCATCGTTTGTCCTTTTTTCTCAAAGAGGAGCATGTCATCAGGGAGTAAGATTAAAGTGTAGGAGGATTGTGCAAAGTCACCCACTTCACTTTTTCCTCCAGAACTATCTGAATCCAATGGAAAAATATAGATCAGGATGATTGGAAATAGACCTGGATGCACTGGGAGAACTTGGTCTGCTTAAACCAGGCAGGAAAGTAGCCTGGTCTCCAGTAAGAATGAAAAAACTCAATTCAGTTCCAGAAATCTCAAATGGATACAGCAATGAGAAAGGAAGGGCTGCCAAAGTGTGAGGTACCCTGCAAGGGGCTGGGATTCTAAAGATAGAAAACAGGGGATGGGGAGGGAACATAAAGGTGGCAAGACTGTGCAAAAGAAGAAAGACATATTAAGCCCAATATAGCTAGACATATATATCCTTACGAGAACCCTGTGAAGTAGAAATAGATGGTATATGGTAGATAGATAGATAGATAGAAATAGAAAGATAATAGGTAGATAATAGATAGATGATAGATGTTAGACAGGTATATGTATATAGATAGATATGTATAAAGAAAGATAGAGATAGAAAGAAAGATAACAGGTATATCATAGATACATGTTAGATATATGATAGATAGATGATAGAGATAGAAAGAAAAATAATAGCTAGATGATAGATGTTAGGTGTATGATAGATAGATATAGAAAGATAAAAGTTAAATGATAGATGTTAGATAGGTATATGAAAGATATTTAGGTAAAAAAAGATAGAGATAGAAAGAAAAATAATAGGTGAATCATAGATGTTAGATAGGTATATGATAAATAGAAAGAAAGATAATAGGTAGATGATAGATGTTAGATATATGATAGATATATGATTGATAGATAGTAGACAGTAGGTAGATAATACAGAGATAGTAGGTAGATAATTCATAGATAATAGATAAATAGTAGATACATATATAGTAAATGGATACATAGCAAATAGATAGATAGACAGACAGACAGGTAGAACTTTGTTTTTTTTTTTTAATTAAAGCTTTTTATTTGCAAAACGTATGTATGGGTAATTCTTCAACACTGACCCTTACAAAGCTTTCTGTTACAAATTTTTCTCTCCTAGTCTCCTCCCCTCCTCTATATGGCAGGAAGTCCACTACATGTTAATTATGTTAAAATACTTGACAAATTGTATATATGTATACATTTTTCCACACTTATCTTGCTGTGCAAGAGAAATAATATTTACAAGAAGAAAAAAAAATCTGAGAAGGGAAACACAATGCAAGCAAACATCAATGGAAAGCATGAAAATGTTATGTTGTCATCCACAGTTCATATCCCTCTCTCTGAGTGTATATGGCTTTCTTCACTGAATAATAGGAATTGGTTTGAAACATTTCATTGTTGAAGAGATCCATGTCCATCAGAATTGATCATTATATAGTCTTGTTGCCATGTATAATGTTCTCCTGGTTCTGCTCATTTCACTCAGCATCAGCTCATGCAAGTCTCTCCAGGCCTCTGAAATCATTCTGCTGGTCATTTCTTACAGAGCAATAACATTCCATAACATTCATATACCATAATTTATTCAGCCATTCTCCAATTGATGGGCATCCATTCAGTTTCCAGTTTCTAGCCACTACAAAAAGGGCTGCCACAAACATTCTTGAACATGTGGGGCCCTTTCCCTCCTCTAAGATCTCTTTTGGATATAAGCCCAATAGAAACACTGCTGGGTCAAAGAGTATGCACAATTTGATAACTTTTTGAGCATAGTTCCAAATTGCTCTCCAAAATGGTTGGATCCGTTCACAGTTCCACCAACAATATATCAGTGTTCCACTTTTCCCACATCCCCTGAAACATTCGTCTGTATTTTTCCTGTCATCTTAGCCAATCTGACAGGTGTGTAGTGGTACCTCAGAGTTGTCTTAATTTGTATTTCTCTGATAAATAATGATTTGAAGCACCTTTTCATATGACTAGAAATATTTTTAATTTTATCATGTGAAAATTGTCTGTTCATATCCTTTGACCATTTATCGATTGGAGAGTGGCTTGAATTCTTATAAATATGAGACAATTCTCTATATATTTTAGAAATGAAGCCTTTATCATAACCCTTTAATATAAAGATGATTTCCCAATTTGTTGCTTCCCTCCTAATCTTGTCTGCATTAATTTTGTTTATACAAAAAATTTTTAACTTAATATATTCAAAATTATCTATCTGGTGTTCAATTAAGAGTTCCAGTTCTTCTTTGGACATAAATTTATTCCATCTCCATAGGTCTGAGAGGTAAACTATACTATGTTTCTCTAATTTACTTATAATATCACTCTTTATATCTAAATCATGAACCCATTTAGATCTTATCTTGGTATGTGCTGTTAGGTGTGTGGGTCAAGCCCTAATTTCTTCCACACTAGTTTCCAAATTTCCCAGCAGTTTTTGTTGAATAGTGAGTACTTATCCCAAAAGCTGGGGTCTTTTGGTTTATCAAACACTAAAGTGCTATAGTTATTGCCTGGTTTGTCCTGTATAGCAAAGCCACCTTCATCAGCCTTTTTTTTTCATTAATTCCCTTGAAATTCTTGACCTTTTATTCTTCCAAATGAAGATTTTTTTTCCTAGATCTGTAAAATAATTTCTTGGGAGTTTGATTGGTATGGCACTAAATAAGTAAATTAGTTTTGGAATATTGTCATTTTTATTGTATTCATTCGGTCCATCCATGAACACTTGATGTTTTTCCAATTGACTAGGTTTGACTTTATTTGTGTGGAAAGTTTTTTGTAGTTTAGTTTGGATAGTTCCTGACTTTTCCTTGGCAGATAGATTCCCAAATATTTTATACTATCAACAGTTATTTTTTTAATATAATATTAAAACTTTTTATTTGCAAAACATATGTATGGGTAATGCTTCAACATTAATCCTTACAAAGCTTTCTCTTACAAATTTTTACCCCCTACTCCCCACCCTTCCCCTAAATGGCAGGAAATCCACTACATGTTAATTATGTTAAAATACTTGACAAATCAAATATATATATATATATATATACACATTTCCACCCTTATCATTGTTGTGCAAGAAAAATTGTATGTATAAGAAAAAAAATCAGAGAAAGGAAACACAATGCAAGAAAACATCAATAGAGAGCATGAAAATGTTATGTTGTGGTCCACAATTCATATCCCTCTCTCTGGGTGTATATGGCTTTCTTCACTGAACAATTGGAACTGGTTTGAAACATTTCATTGTTGAAGAGAGCCATGTCCATCAGAATTGATCAGCATATAGTATTGTTGTTGCCATGTATAATGATCTCCGGGTTCTGCTCATTTCACTCAGCATCAGTCCATGCAAGTCTCTCCAGACCTCTCTGAAATCATCCTGCTGGTTGTTTCTTATAGAATAATAATATTCTATAACATTCATGTACCATAATTTTTTCAACCATTCTCCAATTGATGGATATCCATTCAGTTAACAGTTTCTAGCCACTACAAAAAGGGCTGCCACAAACATTCTTGTTTGTGGAAAGGGGCCCTTTCCTTCCTTTAAGATTTCTTTGGGATATAAGCACAATATAAACATTGCTGGGTCAAAGGGTATGCACAGTTTGATAACTTTTTGCGCATAGTTCCAAATTGCTCTCCAGAATGGCTGGATCCGTTCACAGTTCCACCAACAATGTATCAGTGTCCCAGCTTTCCTACATCCCCTCCAACATTCATCATTATCTTTTCCTCTCATCTTAGCCAATCTGACAGGTATGTAGTGGTACTTCAGAGTTGTCTTGATTTGCATTTCTCTGATCAATAGTGATTTGGAGCACTTTTTCATATTACTAGAAATAGTTTTAATTTCATCATCTGAAAATTGTCTGTTCATATCCCTTGACCATTTATCGGTGGGGGAATGGCTTGAATTCTTATAAATATGAGACAATTCTCTATATATTTTAGAAATGAGGCCTTTATCAGAACCCTTGAATGTAAAGATGATTTCCCAATTTGTTGCTTCCCTCCTAATCTTCACTACATTGGTTTTGTTTGTACAAAAACTTTTTAACTTAATATATTCAAAATTATCTATCTGGTGTTCAATTAAGAGTTCCAGTTCTTTGAACATAAATTTATTCTATCTCCATAGGTCTGAGAGGTAAACTATACTACGTTCCTCTAATTTACTTAAAATATCACTCTATATCCAAATCATGAACCCATTTAGATCTTATCTTGGTATGTGGTATTAAGTGTGGGTCAAGCCCTAATTTCTTCCACACTAGTTTCCAATTTTCCCAGCAGTTTTTGTCAAATAGTGAGTACTTATCCCAAAAGCTAGGGTCTTTGGGTTTATCAAATACTAAATTGCTATAGTTATTGCCTAATTTGTCCTGTGATTCTATCCTATGCCACTGATTGATGACTCTATTTCTTAGCCAATACCAAATGGTTTTGATAGCTGCTGCTTTATAATATAGTTTTAGATCTGGTATAGCAAGGCAACCTTCATCAGCCTTGTTTTTCATTAATTCCCTTAAAATTCTTGACCTTTTCTTCTTCCAAATGAATTTTGCTATTATTTTTTCTAGATCTATAAAATAATTTCTCTTGGGAGTTTAATTGGTATGGCACTAAATGAGTAAATTAGTTTGGGTAGTATTGTCATATTTATTATATTCACTCGGCCATGAGCACTTGATGTTTTTCCAATTGACTAGGTCTGACTTTATTTGACTGGAAAATGTTTTGTAGTTTAGTTCGTATACTTCCTGACTTTTCCTTGGCAGATAGATTCCCAAATATTTTATGCTATCAACAGTTATTTTGAATGGAATTTTTTTTCTATATCTTGCTGCTGAACTTTGTTGTTAATATATAAAAATGCTGATGATTTATGTGGATTTATTTTGTATCATGCAACTTTGCTGAAGTTGTGAATTGTTTCTAGTAGTTTTTTAGTTGACTCTCTAGGGTTCTCTCAGTATACCATCATGTCATCTGCAAAGAGTGATAACTTGGTTTCCTCATGACTTACTCTAATTCCTTTACTCTCTTTTTCTTCTCTTACTGCCAAAGCTAACATTTCTAATACAATATTAAATAGTAATGGTGACAGTGGGCAGCCTTGTTTCACTCCTGAACTTATCAGGAATGGTTCTAGCTTATCTCCATTATGTATAATGCTTGCTGATGGTTTTAAACAGATGCTACTAACATTTTAAGGAAAAGCCCATGTCTAGTGTTTTTAATAGGAATGGTTGGATTGTATCAAATGATTTTTCTGCATCTGTTGAGATAATCATATGATTTTTGTTAGTTTGGTTATTAATATAATTTATTATGCTGATAGTTTTCCTAATATTGAACCAGCCCTGAATTCCTGGTATAAATCCTACTTGGTCATAGTGTATTATCCTGGGGATAACTTTCTGTAATCTCATTGCTAATAACTTATTTAAAATTTTTGCATCAATATTCATTAGAAAAATTGGTCTATAGTTTTCTTTCTCTGCTTTCACCTTACTTGGTTTAGCTATCAGCACCATATCTGTATCATAGAAGGAATTTGGTAGTGCATCTTCTTTCCCTATTTTTTCAAATGTAGTATTGGAATTAATTGTTCTTTGAATGTTTGGAAGAATTCACATGTAAATCCATCTGGCCCTGGAGATTTTTTGTTAGGGAGTTGATTAATAGTTTGTTCTATTTCTTTTTCTAAAATGGGGCTATTTAAATAATTTATTTCCTCTTGTGTTAGCCTGGACAATCTATATTTTAGTAGGTATTCCTCCATTTCATTTAGATTACCAAATTTATTGGCGTAAACTTGGTTAAAGTAACTCCTAATTATTACTCTAATTTCCTTTTCATTGGAGGAAAGTTCTCCCTTATCATTTTTGAGACTAACAATTTGATTTTCCTCTTTCCTTTTTCTAATCAAATTAACTAAATGCTTATCTATTTTGTTGTTTTTTTTTCATAAAACCAACTCAGTTTTATTTATTAATTCAATAGCTTTCTTATTTTCAATTTTATTAATCTTCCCTTTTACTTTCAGAATTTTCAATTTGGTATTTAATTGAGGGTTTTTAATTTGCTCTTTTTCTAGCTTTTTTAATTGTAAGCCCAATTCATTGATCTTCTCTTTCTCTATTTTATGCAAGTAAGTATCTAGAGATATAAAATTACCACTTATAACCGCTTTGGTGGTATCCCACAAATTTTGGTATGTTGTCTCATTATTATCATTCTCCTGGATGAAATTATTGATTGTGTCTATGTTTTGCTCTTTCACTCATTCATTCTTCAAAATTAGATTATTTAATTTCCAATTAACTTTTGGTCTATTTTCTCCTTGCCTTATATTACATGTGATTTTTATTGCATCATGATCTGAAAAGGATGCATTTACTATTTCTGCCTTTCTGCATTTGATTTTGAGGTTTTTATGCCCTAACACATGGTCAATTTTTGTATAAGTTCCATGAACCCCTGAGAAAAAAGTAAACTCCCTTCTATCTCCATTCAAATTCCTCCAAAGATCTATGATAACTAACTTTTCTAACATTTTGTTTACCTCCCTAACTTCTTTTTTATTTATTTTGTGGTTTGATTTGTCTAATTCTGAGAGAGCAAGGTTGAGATCCCCAATTAGTATAGTTTTGCTGTCTATTTCTTCTTGCATCTCTGTTAATTTCCTGTCTAGGAATCTGGATGCTATACCACTTGGTGCATATATGTTTAGTATTGATATTGCTTCAGTTTCCTTCCTTATCTCTTTTAATTAGATCTATCTTTGCTTTTACTTGATCTGAGATAAGGATTGCTACCCCTGCTTTTTTTTTTTTTTTGTTCACCTGAAGCATAAAAGATTCTGCTCCAGCATTTTACCTTCACTCTGTATGTATGTCTATGTTTTAGATGTGTTTCTAGTAAACAACATATTGTAGGATTCTGGCTTTTAATCCAGTCTGCTATCCACTTCCATTTTATGGGAGAGTTCATCCCATTCACATTCACAGTTAAAATAACTAAATCTGTATTTCCTGCCATCTTATTTACCCAAAGTTATGTTTTCTCTTCCCTTTCCCCTTTCTCCCTTCCCCCTCCCCAGTATTTTATTTTTGATGACCACCTCCCTCTAACAGTCCTCCCCCTTTTAGAGCCCCTCCCTCTTTTTTACACCTTTCCCCTAATTCTTCTATTTTCCCTTCTATTAGTCTATCCCTTTCTTTTCCTCCTTTCCCTCCTACTTCCGTATAAGGAGGGACAAGTTTTTCTGTAAAACCAAATGTGTCTGATATACTCTTTTATAGCCCAATCTGATGAGAGTAAGATTCACACAATGCTCATCGCCCTCCCTTTTTTCCCTCAATTATATTAGATTTTCTTTGCCTCTTCATGAGATTTTACCTTATTTTTACCTCCTTTTTTTAAACTTTATTTTAGGTGGGCGGAGTCAAGATGGCAGAGTGAAAAGGTGACTCTCTGCCTCTCCTCCGATCTTCTCTCAAATCAACAATAAAATAAGCCTCTGAACTGTTCTTCAAGTCAACGAACTCAGAAATATTTGGACACTTTTCTGAAGAACTTCATATCAGGTTTGTCTAACTCAGACAGAGAGATAAATAGAGTACTCCTGTGTAGGCCAGAAGTGAGGGTGGGACTCAGCTCAGCTCATCCTGGCAGAAATTCCAAACTCCAAACTCCAAATTGCAAACACCTGGAGTTTATCTGAGGCACTCGAGACACTCTGCCCTGATTGGGGACAGGTATTCTGGCAGACTTGCCCTGTTTAAGGAGTAATTCGGACTTAGTCCTAGCCCCCACCGGCCCAGCACCTTAAGTTAATTCACCGAAGTGCCCCAGGGCATAGAATTTCAGCCGCCTTTTTTTTTCCCTACCTTAAAGAGATATCCAAGCTGTCTAAAAAAAAAATGAAGAAGCAAAAGAGAGCTCTCACCATAGACAGCTTTTATCAAGACAAAGCCATGACCCCAGATCCTGAGGTTCCTTTAGACAAAATGCCAGAAGAAAGTCTTAAAGACCATCACTGGTCACTTTTTCAAAATGCCTTTCTGGAAGATTGCATAAAGAA
>JAJPUD010003763.1:177549-209841 GCA_023553655.1 Myrmecobius fasciatus
TGCCTTTCAGAATATCTGATTCCAGGCCCTCCGATCCTTCAGTGTGGATGCTGACAGAGCGTGTGTGATTCTAATTATAGATCTTTGGTATTTGAATTGTTTCTTTCTAGCTGCTTGCAATATCTTTTCCTTGGTGTGATAGTCCCAAAATTTGGCCATGATATTCCTTGGAGATTTAATTTTAGGGTCTCTTTCAGGAGGTGATCGGTGAATTCTTTTGATGGCGCTTTTGCCTTCTGATTCTAAAACATCAGAGCAGTTTTCTTTCATGATTTCCTGGAAGATAGCATCTAGACTCTTTTTTTTCATCATGGCTTTCAGAGAGTCAAATAATCCTTAGACTGTCTCTCCTAGATCTGTTTTCCAAGTCAGTTATTTTTCCTAGGAGATATTTCATGTTTTCTTCTATTTTTTCTTTTTTTTTTGTTTGAAGGATTCTTGAAATCTTATTGAGTCATTCACTTCTATTTGTTCAATTCTAATTTTTTAAGTATTATTTTCTTCAGTTACCTTTTTAGCTCCTTTTGTAACTGGCCAATTGAATTTTTTTCTTCATTGCAGTCTTTTTTCCATTTTACCAATTTTGTTTTTCATTGAATTGTTGTCTTTTTCCAATTCACCAATTTTGTTTTTCAGTGAATTGTTGTCTTTTTCCATTCCCCCAATTTTTTTTTCAGTGAGTTGGTGTTTTTTTCCATTTCACCATTTTTGTTTTTCAGTGAGTTGGTGTCTTTTTCCGTTTAACCAATTTTGTTTTTCAGTGAATTGGTGTCTTTTTCATATCTATTTTGTAGGGCATTATATCCTCCTTGCACTGATCTCAATTCATTTCCCCATTTTTCTTCTAACTCTCTTTTGAGATTCTTTATGCAATTTTCCAGAAAAGCCTTGTGAAATGGGGACCAGCTGATGTCTGCTTTTGAAGCTTCCTGTGAAGTTGCTTTCCCTTTAGGAACCTCGGGATCTGAGGTCTTCCCTTTCTCCCCATAAAAAATGTCTATGGTGAGAGCTCTTTTCTGTTTCTTACTCATTTTTTAGAGTTTCGTGTCTGTTTAAAGCAGAGGACCGGCAGCTCTTCAATTTGCCCTGGGGCAGTTTGCATAGTTGAGTTCTGGTGTGGGGCTGGTCGGGCTAGGTCCCTGCTCTCAGCTGCTCTCAATCCATTCTTTACCAAAGGCAGATCTGCCAAAGCACCTGCCCACAAGCAGAGCAAAGTGGCCCAAGCATCTCCCAGGGACTCCCTGGGTGCTTAGAATCCACCACATTCCATCCCAGCCCCAGTCGCCTGCCCTGACTGCGCGCTGCTGCCTGAGCACAGCAAACTGCTGATCCCCTGCCCATCTCAAACAGACCTGCTCCGGATTTCTTCCAAGGTAATTTTTGATGGAAATGTGCTGTACTCTGAGTATTTGGGGGAGCTTTCACTCCAGAACCAGTTCAGAGGCTTAATCTGCTCTTGGTTTGAGGGAAGATCAGAGGAGGTCACAGAGAGTTGTGTCTGCACTCCACCATCTTGGCTCCACCCCTTAGAACTTTGTAAATTATAAATGCTTCTCTAACTGCTAGACATAGTTGGAAAAATGCTATTGATTCATGACTCCCATAGTATACTTCTCCCCTAATGTGGTACTGTGGCCTAATGAACCTTATGAGTTTAGGGACAGGAGCATGAGGTAAACCATCATAGTTACTTGGTCATTTGGGCTTTGAAGTCAACATGGATGAGAGAGAAAGAAAAGTTTGTGACTGCTGGTTAACTTGACTGAGAAACTGGTGGAAGAAGACCTAGAGTTTGATTATGGCCTTGTCTTAGAATAGCTCAGAGAGATCAACAGTATATCTCAGTGAGAATAACAAATTCCGGGAGTCTATATTAGAAAGCCAAGTCCCACTGATAATAATTTAAATGCTTAAAATATATGGGAGTCATTTTAAGAGGGCACACACAAGATTTGTGTAGATAAAATAATACTTTTTTTAATGATAACAAATTTGAGACATATTCTGAATTCATCAAGACAAGACTAATATATTTTAAAATGATGATATACAAATTAATTATAGTTTTAAATAATTATACATATATCATATTCTATGATATATAAATTTAATATATTTCATATCAATAAAACTATCAAGAAGCTGCTTTCCCCGAAAAGGGAAGATTTTGAGGAGACTGAATATTCTAAAGTGGCAATAGGCCATCCCAGAAGTATCAGGACTATTCAACCAATCACTAGGCTAATAAATGATATCTTAGGAGTGATGAACAACGGTATCAGATCACACATAGAGACAATTAGCATTTATGGCCTTAGGACAACATTCTGTATTGAAAATATGATATTTTAACTAGAGGTCAAAGATATTGATCATTCCCCCCAAATGGGAAAGATACTTTCCCCTTGTTCATAAGAGACTTCTGGAGAGTATAGACAAGAAGAGATTGATCTCCAGAAATAAGTAGGAGCACAGTTATCAAGATCAGGTGAAATTGGTTGAGATGTGCACAAGAACTATATATCCACATATAAGATACACCACATTATAGAAGGGCAGGTAGGTGAGGCAGTAGATAGAGTGCCAAGCTTGAGGAAGCCCTGAGTTCAATCTGGCCTCAGATATTTATGAGCTGTGTGACCCTGGGCATTTCATTTAACCCTGTTTCCCTTAATTTCCTCATCTATAGAATGAGCTCAAGAAGGAAATGGCACAGTACCAAGAAAACACTAGATGGAATCACAAAGAATAGGACATCACTGAAATCCCACTACTAAGTTAGACTGAGTATATATATATATATATATATATATATATATATATATATATACCTTTCCAACTGTAATTTCTTATATGTCATTTGTCCATTTATAACTTCTCACAGCCAAAGTAAAGTATTTTTATAACATTCAGGATAACTGGCCTGAATGTATTACTATTAATGACTTAATATGAAGAATAGCACAGAACATAAGCTGAGGCAGTATTACCACTACACATAAAAAGCCTCTAGGCCAGGGACTCATAATATTTTTTTTAATTTTGGTCTGGTGAAGACTACCAACTCTTTTTTAGCAGTTTTAAAAATAATTTAAAAAATTTTTAGTTGAAGCAAATGATAAAATTCAGTTAAGTGTTTAGTGAAAACACGGATGTAATTTTTTTCTCTTCAATAAAGTTCACAGACTTCCTGAACCCTATCCAGAGCTCTAGCATAAGAACCTTTATTCTATTTAAAGGGTAGTAGCCAAAAAGGAAGGAGAGCCTGCCATGGCCAATGTCTTCCTTCCAGGGCGAGATCACCTTCCTTTGTATAGGATGGTATAGATTTTTCCACACTACATATGGAAGCTCTTCCATATGTGTTTCTTACTGTGGGATGAAGGGTTCATTGTTTACTCTTCCATTATGTGGTAATTAGGGGAAGGGCTTTCTTATTGTGCGTCAAAGTGAAGCCACTTCAAAGTCAGTGTAACAAAATCCTTGCCACAGATTATGCCAACAGGCAGTGGTAACAATGGAATTGCTGCCATGCTGCAGCCATCAGAGGCTTCCTCCTCAAAGAATGCTCAGCACACTCCCCTGCATGACTGTTCAGCCAACACTGTCCACCAATATGCTGTAAAAGGAGGGGATGTCAAGAAAACAAGAAATGAATTTAGGGAGAAATCAGTCAACACATTTTAGAAATTTATGTCCTTAGCTTTTGTTCTCTTTAGGTTTCTTCTATGGTTTTCTTCCTAGGAGGTGATAGGACAAAAATTATTGAGAAGTTCAAGAGGCCTTAATTGGGAGAGTGGAGCCATATTAATTAAAAATTTCCCAGAATCTGGTCCATGATGGATGACAGGACTTGGAAGGCACCTTTGAAGATACATTGAAGAATGAGAGTCCTTACTGAAATATCCTGTCCTGCTCTAGAAGTACATAACTCCTTCGGAAGCCTCCTGGTTTTGTTTTGTTTGTTTTATTTTTTGTTTGTTTTTCTGAGGCAATTGGGTTAAGTGACTTGCCCAGGGTCACACAGCCAGGAAGCGTTAAGTGTTTGAGACCAAATTTGAACTCAGATCTTCCTGACTTCAGGGATGGTGCTCCATCCACTGTGCCACCTAGCTGCCCCCTCCTCATTTTTTTATGATTTGGTTTTCATATCAAATATGAAATGGTCTCTCCAGCAAGCTCTTTCTTACTAATTATTATTGCAAGTGTTTGCAGGGGGTCATAATAAGATTCTTTCCTGAGACAACTCCATTGCCTGTCCAGAAGGGCTTCTTCCTCTAGTAGGTGACTTAAATGAAAGGGGTGCTTTCCTTATTCTAGAGCAGAAATAGATAATGTGTAAAAAGAGGGAAACTGCCTTTCTTATTAATCCTATTGGAATTTTCACCATGGCAGCAGCAAGGTCAGACATGATGATTTGAAAATATTTCACTTCATCCAATTCCCTAGGGCAGGGGAAGGAAGGAAAAAAAGAAGGAAGGAAGGAAGGAAGGAAGGAAGGAAGGAAGGAAGGAAGGAAGGAAGGAAGGAAGGAAGGAAGGAAGGAAGGAAGGAAGGAAGGAAGGAAGGAAGGAAAAGAATTTATTAAGTACCTACTAGTGTTAGGCACTGGGCTCAGTGCTTTACAAATATTATCCCATTTGATCCTCACAGTAATTCTGTGAAGGACCTGATGGTCAAGGAAGCTAAGTCAGAAGAACTTAAGTGACTTTCCCAGGTTCACACAACTCCTAAGTATCTAAAGCCAGTTTTGAACTCAGGTCTTCTTCACTCTAGGGTATCTAGGAGGCATAGTGGATGGAGTGCTGGGCTCAGAATTACGAAGAGCTGAGTTTTATCCTCGTCTCAGAAATTTTCTCATTGTGTGTACCTGGACAAGTCACAGCCTCTGTTTGCCTATGGGTCAGTGAAGTTGGTAAAACTCACTGAATGTGTGACCCTGGGAAACTTCTAACCTCCACTTACTGGATCTTCAGGAGAAGGAAATAGAAAAGCACTCAAGAATCTCTTTGACAAAAAAAAAAAAAAACAAACCCATAGTCAAAGGTCCACCAGGTATAAAAAAAATCAGACTTTACTGAACAACAATAACAAATTCCTGATTCCAAGGCCAAAGTTCTACCTATCACATCTCTAGCTGTTTTTTAAATTATTTATTTATTTTAATACACATTGCTTTATGAATCATGTTGGGAGAGAAAAATCAGAAAAGGGAAAGGCCATAGGAGAGAAAATAAAAACAGAAAAAAAGAAGTGAACATAGCATGTCTTGATTTACATTCAATCTCCATTTTTTTTTTTCTGGATGCAGATAGCATTTCAATCTACTGGGATTGCTTTGGATCATTGAACCACTGAGAAGAACCAAGTCTTTCATAGTTCAATTCATCATCACACATTTCTTGCTGTCATTGTGTACAATGTATTCCTGGTTCTGCTTGTTTTGCTCTGCATCAGTTCATGTAAATCTTTCCAGGCCTTTCTAAAATCAGCTTGTTCATTATTTTTTATACAATAATAATATTCCATTACTTCATATATTACAGTATTTTCAGCCATTTCCCAATTGATGGGGCATCTACTTATTTTCCAATTCTTTGTTACCACAAAAAGAGCTGCTACAAACATTTTTGCACATGTGAGTCCTTTTTTCCTCCTTTATGATATCCTTGGAATACAGACCCAATAGTGGCCCTGCTGGATCAAGTCTATGTATAGTTTTATAGCCCTTTGGACATAGTTCCAAATTGCTTTCCAGAATGGTTGGATCATTTTACAACTCCACCAACAATGTATTAGTGTCCTAGTTTTCTCCACATCCCTGCAACATTTATCATTATCTTTTCCTGTCATTTTAGCCAGTCTGAGAGGTCTAAGTATATACCTAAGGTATTACTAAGGTAAAACATTGTTTTAATTTGCATTTCTCTAATCAATAATTTTTTTTTCATATTACTATAGATGTTTTAAATTTCTTCATTTGAAAATTGGTTGTTCATATTCTTTCACCATTTATCAATTGGGGAATGACTTGTATTCTTAAAAATTTGACATTTCTTTATTTATTTTAGAAATGAGGCTTTTATCAGAAACAATGGCTGTAAAGATTTTTTCCCAGCTTTGTGCTTCCCTTTTAAGCTTGTTTTTGCTGGTTTTGTTTGTGCAAAATCTTTTTAATTTAATGTAATCAAACTTCTCCCTTTTGCCTTTCATAATGTTCTCTAGTTCTTTGATCATAAATTCCTCCCTTTTCCAAAGAGCTGATAGATAAATTATCCCTTGTTCTCCAACCTTATAATATCATCCTTTATGCCCAAAACATGTACCCATTTTGACCTTATTTTGGTATGGAGTGTGAGATGTAGGTCTAATAAGTGCAGGGATATTGCAAAACAGTGGATAAGGACCTTACTCTTGGGTTTGATTTGCTAATCTATGCTAATTTCCTTTTATAATCCTCTCTTCTGCACAGAATAGTAGAAGAGAGGATTGATTTGAGAAAATGAAGGATCCTGGCCCCTGAGAGCCTCAGCAATTTGTTCTTTAGAGGCTACTTTCAAGAGTGGAAGCTGATTAGATGTGGTCCAGGCACCAGAGATTAATATCAGGAAGCCTAAAGAATGTTTACCCTAACAAAAAGTGAGTTATCTAAGAGAAAACTCTAAATCTCTGGCAACCAGAAGGTTAATTTCCAAAGACAAATGACCCCAAGGTAACGAGGCCAGCAGAGTTGGGTCCAGCAGAGATGGAATACAGAAGAGATGACGTACCTATAACACACTAGCCAGGAGCAAGCCCTATGAGAGCAATGTGGTAACTTCATCAAGCACAGTCCCCATTTATTAAATGTTTACAGTGTTCTAGGCTCTATTTTAAGTGATGGGGATAAAAAGGCAGCCAAAAAGAACCAGTCTCTTCCATGAAGAAGCTTACATTTTAGTGGTAGAAACAACTAAGCCTATATCAGATATATCAGAGGATATGGGAAGATCACCTAAGAAGGGAATGTCTTACTTATTAAAGGAACTGAGAAGGACCTTCTATAGAAGGTAGGATTTAAGGTGAATCTTGAAAGAAGTCAAGGAGATGCAGAAATGAAAATAAGGAAGTAGAAAACTCTAAGTGTGGAATTTAGATTGATACAAGGCAAAGAGTATGGAGATAGGAGTGTTGTATGCATAAAATTTCATGTAAGACAATACTGTGTCTGAAGGAAAGGAAGGTATAAGAACATCTGAAAAGGAGGAAGAGGTCAGCCTTTCAATACTGGAGAAATGAGTGGTCACATTCATTTATCATCTTGATGTATTTGTCACTGCCTCTATTCATGTGGCTGACCATGAATATACCTTGTAATGTGTATGTATCTATTTCTACATATGTACTCCCTCAATCTTGCCAGAATTAATGTATTTGTGGAAAGGTGTGACCTAGCTTTATATTTTATAGCCATTTTTTTTTATTTTGCTAATTCACTAAATGCCTTGGCTTTGAATTGTGTCCTCTGGTTAATTAGTAATGATAATACATTAACGGGAACTTATAAGCTATGATTTTGATTAAATGTGGACACACAGAGCTCCTGTAGGCTGTGATGTTCTTATCTGGAAGATCTCCTTCTTTGAATTTATATTCTACCTCCAAAAGTACCATTTATTCCTTTTTATTTCTTTAGCTTTCTTTTTCTATTTACATTTTCTCACTCCATGTTTTAAGTTATTTACTCATCTATATTTCCCTTAGGTTGACAAAATTATTTACTCAATAACAGTCATATCAGAGTGGAAGATTATTTTTAAAGCATTTCATATTTTAAATGAAAATTTTAAGTCATCATCAGACAGTTTTTAAAAATTTTTTTAAACACTAATAACCCCTAAGAAATCTCCACATGATAAGTTTACAGACAGTCAGAAGCATACAATAATTAAGGACAGGGGGGATGGGTGCAAGGGAACTGTCTAATTAAAACACACAGCTTGATACCCACTCTCAAAAAAGAAAAAATACTAGCATTTTCCATTTAAAATGGGCAATTTCCCTCACAGCAATTTACATAAATTTTTAAAATGTGTACTAGTAAAAAAAAAGTAAAGCTGGGCTTTTATTATTTTTGTTGTTGTTATAACCCTTGACACAAGTGTTTAGCACATGGCAGTTGCTTTGGAAAATTTTGGTAAATGAATGTATGAATAAAGGCCAGACTTTCACACCTTCATCTTAAATGTTCCCTTTGATATAATAGGGTTTTGCATTTTTATTCATAACCACTCTTTATTTTATTGCCACAACGATCCTATAATCATTCAGGACTGACAGATTTATCCCTATGTGGAAGATCTAGCCCAACACTCCATAACAGATTTTCTAATTCGTAGCATCCTACCCTTTCCATCACTTGGGCTGCAAGGATGCCTATTTGAAAAGTTCTTCTGAGCACAGTGGCATGGAAAGGACATTTTTTTTAATTTTGTGACCTTGTGCTTTTTTGTCCTCAGTGATGGTTTGGGCCACTGATTTGGGAGGTGTTGTGCTGGCATTGCAGCATCAGAGTGATATTGTTGTGCCTCAGTTCTCCTGTCTCAGTTTCCCTGAATTGTTCTGTCTCAGTTTCCCTGAATTGTTTTGCCTCAATTTCCCTGAATTGTTCTGCCTCAGTCTCCCTGGTGGCAACCCCACACACACACTTCCTGGCCATTAGGACTGAGATAATTAGGACTGGGAGCTCTGGCCACTGGCATTCCAAAGAGTCATACAACTCCAGATGGCTTATCTCCGATGTTTGGACATATCTTTCTGGTCTCAAACTCAGTGTCTCCTAGCTCTGTATCAGAATTTATGATCCTTCCTCCATATCCCCAACCTGTCAGAATTGAAATTATGGTCCTTTCCTGGAACTTCTATTCCCCCCAGTGCTCTACCCCTTTTTGCTTTTGTTTCCCTGAACACTGGAGCTCTAAAAGAGTCCCTGGAATCCCTTGCTCTGGGGCTGAATGCTTTGAGACAAGAGTCCCATTCAGCCCCATGGCCATAGCTTCCAAACTCTCCACTATCAATAAATTATTTTTAAAAATTTCTAATCTCTATCCTACCTAAGTTTCTCTGGCATTACAATATAATCTGGAAATGGCCACGAAGAGTTGATTCTTCCATTCATCTGTAGATTTGATTATGTTAGAAAGAAAGAGTTCAACGTGTTCTGTGCTAGTAGGGAAGCATACCCTGGATATCAGAACCCAGGTCCATCTTTACCTATGTCACTTACTAGCTTTGTAATCTTGTGCAAGTGGCTTCCACAATTGTTAAGGGACAAAGACTGCCCCCATTTTTACAAACAGAGAGATATCAAGAAGGGAGGAAGCTACCAAGGAAGACAAAAGAAGAAGCCTTCATACTTTCTGTTTGCTGGGTTCATCATCATGTTGTACACCAATTACAAGGAAGAAAGAAATTCTATTGCAATATTTCTTATGTCTAAATCTTTCCTAATCTATGGCTATTAGCATGATCATTCTACTGAAATTATTTTCATGTACTCATAAATAAAATGTTAGATGCAGAATCTAGAAAACCAGTGTTCAAATCCTGCCTTACTATGTAACTGGAAAGCTCACTTAACCTCTGTTTCCTTCAGTTTCCCTATGCATAAACTGGGAGTAAAAAGAGCCTCCCACTGTTGCTGTAATATAACTTGAGATAATATAAGTAGTAGAACTTTTTATACCTTAAAATTTTAAATTTAAATGTTAATTATTATTGTTATTATTAGAGTGCATTCTTTCCATCCCCCACACATTCTCACAACCCAGGTTCACTAGAACATTCCATTACTACTTCATTTCTTTAACAATCTTTATTTCTTCTGGATTTGGACTTGGAATGAGGAAAACTTAAGTTCAAATTGAACCTTAGATACTTCCTAGCTGTATGATCTTGGGCAAGACTGCTTGCCTCAGTTTCCCCATATGTAAAATAGATAATAATAGCACATTTTCCCCAGAGTTATAAAGATAAAATGAGGTATTTGTAAAAAAACATTTTGCAAGTCACCATACCACATTAAGCTTCCTACTCTAAAATTTCAGTCTCCCCACGCAGTTCCTTCTTCTGACTGATCTTTTCCACCAAAAATTTCTATTTTAAGGAGAGTGGCCAGTTGGATCAATCAAGCAAGATTTACTCCTCCTTCCATTCTGGATTTAGTTCTTGACTCACTGGACTTCTTTCTTCATGATGTACCTTGGAGAGTTAGGATCCCTCTTTCCTTTTTAAATTCATTTTTATATTTTGTCTGCTCCTACTAGAATGGAAACTCCCTGAGCACTGAGATTGTCTTTCTTTATCCTTCTATTTATATTTCCATTGCTTAACTCAGTACTTGTTTCATTAAGCAGTTATTAATAAATATTTGTTGACTAACTAGGCAGTTAAGTGTTAATAAGATAGAGCTTTGGACCTGGAGTCAGGAAGTTCACATTTCAAGCTCAAATTCTAATTCAATTCACCTAGTTCTACTTCCTAATTGCATGATGCCCACAAATCTGTCTATTTAATTTCCTCATACATAAACAAGGGGATAATAATGACACCTACTTCCTAGAATTATTGTAAAGGGAAAATGTGGTATTTGTCAAGTATTTTGTAATCTTAATTTATAAAAGTTATTATATTGATGAATTTGCCTTTGCCTGCCCAAGAGAATATAAGTTCTTTGAGGGAAGGGACTTATTTGTTTTAGTCTTTGTATCTTCAGGGCCAGAAAAATAGAAATCATTTAATGTTTGTTGCATTAAATTGAATTTCTGAAATCCTTCCTAGAGAGGATCAAAAGGTTCTTGAACATTAGTATATAGCTACCTTTTTAGCTACACAAAAAGCAAACTCAAAGAAACCAGAATAAATCCAGAAAAGAAACTCAATCTATTTTGGAAGCCTTTCTTTAGTTCTTTACTAACCTCAAGCACTCTAAATAATACAACTCTAAAGATTTTGACCCCCTACATTTTTAATGGAAGGGATACTTATAAAACTCTACCCCCACAACCCCTCATAAACATTTGACATGGCCAAGATTTCAGAGTAAATTCTGTTTTCTGGACAAGTGTGTTTAATAAGGACTACACCTAAGCTGTTTATTTTCTTTCCCTGGGTGTGAACCAAATGAGACAAGGTGTCATGTTCCTCCAATGTTTCTTTTCATTTTGGCAATGTGTCCCTTTAAGAAACATTGTGTTAAGTCAAATGTTCCCACTGGATTTAATAATAAATGAGTCTGCTCTTTCTAGTTCATTTGTTTATAGAATCAATTATCAGGGCCTGGTCCCCCTCCCTCCTACCCATGACCCCATCCAAAAAAAAAGTTGCAAAACTCTTCTATAATGTTGTTCATTAGTTCTCATTAGAATTTAGTTAGGGGTGGACTGGTAAGGGAAAACTCCACAAAGGAAGTATAGTAAAACTAATAAGCACAGAGTAGGGGTTAGTGCATTCCAAATTGGGTGAATGGTGTGAGCAAAGGTGTGGAGGTGAGGAAGTGCCAGCAGAGCCTTAGTATGTTTGCCACTTGTAGCACAGCCAAATTGAAGGATTTCCTTGTGATTGGGTTAGTTTAACTAGAGAGAAGAGTGTTGGCTATAAGAGATAAATTGGAGATAAATTGTAGATTTGGGACTTTTAGTCTTTAAATAGCAGACAAAGTCAGTTCATTTATGGGAGGTTATTATAGCGAAGTAGAGAAGGGAAGGATTTAAGAAGATGAATACCCCTGGAGAACTCTGAGATTCTTAAATGCATATTTTCAAAATCACCAAATCAGAAAATTAGAATGCATCTACCTCAAAGGTTATCTAGTTAATTCAGCCATATATAAACAAAATACCCTATAAGAGGACTGTGGGAACTGAGTGTGGGTCACAATAGAGCATTTTCACTCTTTTTTTATTGTTATTGGCTTGCATTTTGTTTTCCTTCTCATTTTTTCCCCTTTTTTGATCTTCTTTTTCTTGTGCAGCACAATAATTGTAGAAATATGTATAGTAGAATTGCACATTTAAATATTTTGGATTACTTGCCATCTAGGGGAAAGGGTAAGGGAAAAGAGGAAAAATGTGGAACACAAGGTTTTGCAAGGGTCTATGTCAAAAAATTATCCATGCATATGTTTTGAAAATAAAAAGCTTTAATAAAATTTTAAAAAAATTAAATATTCTCTATAATGACCCCAACTTTACAAATAGTCATCTAGCTTCTGATTTAAGACCTTCAATGATGGAAAACCATCTCCTGAATTAGCTCATTCCACTTTTGGACAGCTCTAATTGTTAGGAAGTTTTTCCTTGATACTGAGCCAACCAAAAAGAGCGGAAAATTGAAGGTCCCATGATACTTATTTGTTCACTTTATTTTTTTAAAAGGGATTTGACTTAATTGTTGAAAAAGCCTCTAATAAGGCTTCTCTCAAGTACATGTCAAAAGCAGATAAGATAGTTTTAATTTGATATGAAGTAATACAATATATTTTAATATAATGTAATGACAGATACCTTTTCTTTAATGACCCTTTAATTATTAAGATCAAAAGGCATCAGGAATTATTTCATTGTAGGCTTGTATCTCTAAAATTTCTCATGATAGCAGGTACATAGTTGATACTTAATAAAAGCTTATTAGTTGAATGACTGCTTTATGGAATAGAGTGATATATGTTTGCTCAAGACTGCAGAGGAGATTCAACATGGAGCCAAATAGAGGAAGGATCCCCTACTGGTGGTTAGAAACATCAGATTCCCCTCCTCCCAGACAATACTGTGTTGATGGCCTTCAGTTTCACAAACCTACAGTGCCTTAAAGAAATTTGGCTTATCTACATAGGGAAAAAGTCAAGCCAGACTTCCCCAAAAAACCAGAGTGAATGATGAATAACTGTAACAAAACTAAAAGATGCATTGGGATGGAAAACCCATAGAAAAAGTCTATCAACATACTTGAACTAGTTAGATGCTGCATATGGATAATGAAAGGGACCCAAAATTGAACAAGAAGAAGAGAATAAGCTGGAATGCCTTTGAGAAAATGCCTAGTACTGTTAAGAAACCTAAAACTTCTCCAAGGGATGGGGTGACCCATTTTTTTCTAACATCATTATCTTCCAATGCTATACTGCAAGTCAGGGAATACCATGGTTGGTAAAAGTTGTGATTAACCCAAAGAGAAATAGAGAGGGATATAATTGATGGGAGTATTGCCAATGAAGAATTACCAAGTAAAAGCAGAATCAATCAATCATGACATTTATTAAATCAATGTCAGGGAGTACAACAGATATTAGGTAACACAAAGACAAAAGACAAAAAGAGTTCTTGAGTGTGTGTAGACATACACACATATATGTATATGTATATTTGTACATATATAAACACAATTATTATTTTAAAAAATAATAATTAGTACTTGTGTAATATTATAAAACTTGCAAAGTGCTTTAAAAATATTGACTCATTTTTAATGTCCTGACAACACTGGAGGGAGGTGCTATTATTACCCCGATTTTACAGATGAGGAAATTTAGGCTTAGAAGGATAAATAACTTGCTGAAGATCACATAATCAGTGTCTCTGAGGTAGTATTTAAACTCATATGTTCCTGACTACAGGATCTAGCTGACCTTTAAAGGATGGGCCCCAGGATCAAACATTGTAACTGTTGTCCAACTAGCAGAGAACAGAAGGACCACTATCTCCTTCATTCCATATACTATTCTTTTCTTAATGTAGCTTAAAATCAAAGTACTGGTTTTGGAGGAGTTGAGTTTTTTGGGGGGGGAGGGTTGGAGTTGGTATATAATTTTATTGATTCACAATAAGCGTGCAATCTCCCAACAATCCTAGAACTTGTTTCCATAAATTATTGTCTAACCATGCTTTTACTACCCTGCATTTGTATTTTTAATTCTTTTTAAGGCAAGTACAATACTTTGCATTTATTCTCATCAGTTTTCATAGATTTTTGCCCATCATTTTGGCCTTTCAAAATCTTTTCAGATTCCAACTGTGGTTTGATCTGTTAGCTATGCCTATTAGTGCTGGTCATGTGTAAATTGAATAAACATAACACCTAGGCCTTCGTGCATTTTTTCCCCTCACAACCTGCTTAGTATGGAGAATGGAAGTTGGACTCCATATCAGGTCAGGTCCCTGCAAGCTGGCTGTGATAGTGCATGTACTAATTGGGAACCTGGACAAAACTCACTTTGTATGCCTACAGTGAGTCCTTCCTTGACCTTTGGCATCCCACATTCAAACTTATTTGGTTTGTGAGACAAAATTTCTGAAAAGAAATAATAAGAACTTTGTTCTTAAGTAATCCCCAGTGAATGTATAGGATTGATTATGGTACATTCATAGCCCATAAAAACATCTGACTTTGAAATAATTGTTATTTGAAAGGTAGATGAGATTTGATTATAATAATAACAAAAGCTAACATTTATAATAGCATTTACTATGTGTCAGGCAGATTCCTTAATTATCTCATTTTATCTTCACAACAGCTCTGGGAGGTAGGTGTTATTATTATCCTCATTTTACAGATGAAGATATTGAGGCAGAGATTAAGCAATTTATCTAGAGTCACAGAGAGTAGAATGAAGATCAATTTAGATTTTAAGTAAGGAAAAACATGCTAATGATAAGAGCTATTCAATAGAATTAATCTTCCTTGTGAGAAAAGGAGTTCCTTATCAATGAAGGTCCTTAAAAAAGACAATCCCCCATTTATGGGGATGTGATAGAAAGGATTCATTTTCAGGTAAAGATTGGATTCACATAATGAACAGGCTGATTTCAGAAAAACCTGGAAAAACTTACATGAAGTGATGAAGATACAGAAGTGAGCAGAATCTAGAGAACATTGTACACAGTAACAAGATTATGTGATGATCAATTATGATGGTCTTGGCTCTTCTCAACAATGCAGTGATTCAAGACAAGTTATTCAAGGTGTGGAAAATGCTATCCACTTCCAGAGAGAGAACTATGGAGATGGAATGTGGATCAAAGCATAGTATTTTAACTTTTTGTTTGTTTCTTTCTCATGTTTTTCTTTCCCTTTTGGTCTGACTTTTCTTGCACAACATAACTAATATGGAAGTATGATTAACCTATTTTGGATTGCTTGTTGCTTTAAGGAGGGGGAAATAAAGGGAAAGAGGGAGAGAAATTTAAAAATGAAGTTTTACAAGAATGAATGTTCAAAACTATCTTTACATGCATTTGGAAAAATAAAATACTATTATTGAAAATAATGCTGGATTTGCTTCTTCTTCTGAGGATTTATGATTCTTATTTCAGAGAAGCAAAAAAAACTGAGTTGGGATCTTGAAAACATTGATTCACCAATTTACCACATTCACATGGGTGAAACCATTGCAAGTTTCTGTGGGCTAAATGGAATTTTTTAGGGCCTGATGATGAGGAACAAACATATTAACAATTATTTTCAAGAAGCATTAAGAAATGACCAATCCCCAAAATGGCGGAGTGAAGCCAGGAAGCTGCTTGAACTCTCCCAGTTTCCCTCGAAAACCACATGAAACCAAGCCTCTGCACAGAGTCTGACAGAATGAAACCACTTTCTAGCTCAACACAGATTGGAAAAACTTTAAGAAAGATCAGTCACATTGGGGTGAAAGGGGTATTCAGTCCAGCTCAGATAGCATCTGGGAAAGCCAGTGAAAGGGTCTTAATCACAACAGATCAACAACTGAGACCCTCAGTCCTGGCTCAGTAGCAAAGCAAGCAGGGTTGTCCCCAGGTCCAGCTCAAAAGGCAATTCTTAGAAACCCAGTTGTTTCCTAGAAGTAGCAGATAAAGCTACTCCCTGAAAATACAAGGAGTCTCTGTGCTCAAACTCCAGGAAGCTTGTGACAGCTCCCCCTTTATCTGAGAAGTAGAATTGACCTTAAAAGTAAAATATAAGAGAAAATACCAAAACAAAAGGAAAGAAAATGAACAAGAAACAGAAAAGAACATTGACCACAGAAAGCTACTATGGTGACAGGGAAGACAGGACAAAACGTCCACAGGAGAAATTTCAAATAGTGATATGAATTTGTCTCAAGCCCAAAAAACCTTCTTGGAAGTGCCTATAAAAGGCTTTAAAAGGCAAATAAGACAAATGAAAGAAAAAAATGAGAAAAGAAATTAAAGGTATGCAAGACAGAGTCAATAGCTTGGAAAACAAAGGCAATTCCTTTAAAAAAAAAACTTGGCTAAAAGTAAAAATAATCTACTGAAGAAAAAAAAATGTTTTCAATAGTAGAATTAATCAAATTGAAAAAGAGATACAAAAACTAATTGAAGAAAATCACACTAGAACAAATCAAATGGAAGTTAGTGATTCTATGGGACATCAAGAATCAGTCAAACAAACTAAAAGAATGAAAAAAATGTAACATTTTTCATTGGAAAAAATAGCTGAACTGGAAAATAGATCCAAAAGAGACTAATAAAAAATTATTCATCTACCTGAAGGCAAGAACCAAACAAAACAAAACAAAACAAACCAACAAAAAAGACTGGATAGTATTCTTCAAGAGTTCATTAAATAAAACTGCCCTGATATTTTAAAAACAGAGGGGTAAATAGTCATTGAAAGTATCTATTAATTACCTTTGGGAAGAGATCCCATAAGAAAAACCCTAAGGAACATTGTTGCAAAACTCTAGAACTATAATCTCAAGGAAAAATTACTGCAAGCTGCTAGACAAAAACAATTCAGATATCAAGGAGCAACAGTTACAATTATCCAGGATCTGTAAACTTCTATAAAAAAGAATTGGAGAACCTGGAATATTATATTCCAGAAGGCAAAGGATCTAAATTTAATACCAAGAATTAACCACCTAGCAAGACTGAGCATCATCTTTCAAGGGAGGTGATGGATCTTCAATGAAGTAAGAGACTTTCAATCATTTCTATTTAAAAAACCAGAATGAAACAGAAAATTTAATCTTCAAACACAGGACTCAAAAGAAGCATAGAAAGTTAAACAAGAGAAATATATATATATGTGTATATATATATATATTCACGTACATATACATATATATATATATTATTTAAAGGTTAAACTATTTATATCTCTAGATGGGAAAATTATATCTGCAATTCTTGAGAACTGTATCTGTTAATGCATCATACAGAGGGGGACATCACACAGACAGAAGGTGTTGATGTGATTGGACTCTGATGTGATGATATCAAAGAAAAAAAACATTAAAGGGTAACAAAAGGATTGTACTGGGAGAAGAGGAAAGGGGAGTTATAATGGAACAAATTAAATCACATGAAGTGACATAAATGACCTGTTTCAAAGGAGGTAAAAAAAGGAAGGGAGATGAGCATTGTCTGAAGCTTGATATCAGCAGTTTTAACTCTGAGGGAATAATTTAATCATTTAGCTGAGTATAGAAATTTATCAAACACTATAAAGAAGTTGGAGAAAAAAGGAAAGAAAAGGGAGGGACTGGATAAAAGAGAGGGCAAGAACACTAGGAAAAAAAAGTATGAAAAGTGAGGAGGAGTGATAAAACATAAGGTAATGGGTGGGGTGGGTCAAAAATGCTACTAAGGATAGAGCAGAAAGAGAGAACAAAAATATATACAGGGGAGAAAATAAAATGGAAATAAATACATAGCTGGTAATCATAACTGTGAATGTGAATGGTATGAACTCTCCCATAAAATGGAAGCAAATAACAGAGTGAATTAAAAAAACTGAATTCTACAATGTGTCATTTACAAGAAACACATTTGACATAGAGAGACACATACAGATTAAAGGTAAAAGAGTAGAACAGAATTTAATATGTTTCAGCTGAAATAAAATAAAATCAGAAGCAGTAATTTTGATCTCAGATAAAACAAAAATAAAAATAGATCAAATTAAAAGAGATAAGGAATGAAAGTACATCTTGATAAAGGGTACCATAAACAATTAAATAGTATTAATACTAAATGTATATGCACCAAGTGGTAGAACAATCAAATTCCTAGAGAAGATTATGGGAAGAAATAGAAAACCATATTAGTGGGGAACTTCAACCTTCCCCTCTCAGAATCAGACAAATCTAATCACAAAATAAACAGGAAAGAAACTAGGAAGGTTAACAGGATCCTAGAAAACCTAGATAAGATAGACTTCTGGAGAAAATTAAATAGAGACAGAAAGAAATAAACCTTTTCTCAGCAATTCATGCCATCTAAACAAATATTGACCATTTATTAGGGCAAAAACTTCAAAATCAAATACAGAAAGACAGAAAAAGAAAATGTTCCTTTTCAGACCATGACACAATAAAAATTATATTCAACAAAGGGCTGCATTCTCAACAAGATCAGAGGTGAAACAAGGTTGCCCATTATCACCACTATTATTCAGCATTGTACTAGAAATGTTGGCTTTAGCAATAAGAAAAGAAAAAGAAATTAAAGGCATTAGAATAGACAATGAGGAAATAAAACTTGATATTTTTATTTTTGTAAATGATATGATGATATACCAAGAGAATCCTAGAAAATCATCCAAAACTTACTCAAAACAATTAAAACTTTATCAAAGTTTCAGGATATAAAATAAACCCATACAAATCATCAGCATTTTTATAGATTACTGACAAAGCCCAGAAGCAAGAGATAGAAAGAGAAATTCCATTTAAAATAACTGTAGACAAAAATATATGGGTGTTTACCTGCCAAGACAAACCCAAGAACTATATGAACACAATTACAAAACATTTCTCATACAAATAAAATTAGATCTAAACAACTAGAAAAATGTCATGAGTAGGAAAGTTAATATAACAAAAATGACAATTCTTTCTAAATTGGTCTATTTGTTCAGTGTCACAATGATCAAACTGGCAAAAAAATATTTTATAGAAAAAATTTAAAAAATTCATCTTGAAGAACAAAAGGTCAAGGGGCAGCTAGGTGGCACAGTGGATAGAGCACCAGCTCTGAAGTCAGGAAGACTGAGTTCAAATATAACCTCAGACACTTAACACTTCCTAGCTATATAATCTTGGGCAAATCATTTAAACCTGATTGCCTCAGCAAAGAAGAATAAAAGGTCAAGAATATCAAGGAATTAATGGAAAAAAAGTAAAAGATGGTAACTTAGCAGTACCAGACCTAAAACTATCTTATAAACCATCAGTAATCAAAATCATTTGGTAGTGACTAAGAAATAGAGTGGTAGAACAGATGAGATATATATCATACTATAATCAATGCCTATAGTAATCTAGTATTTGAAAAACTCCCCAACTCCAGTTTCTGGGATAAAAACTCACTATTTGACAAAAATTGCTGGGAAAAATAGAAAATAATACATCAGAGACTCAGCATAGACCTACATCTCACATCCCATACCAAAATAAAGTCAAAATGGGTACATGATTTGGGCACAAAGAGAGATATCATGAGCAAATTAGAAATGCAAGATATAATTTACCTATCAGACCTCTGGATCTAATTATAAAAGGCATGTTATGCCTTTATGAAAAGCATTTATGAAAGACAAAACGGACAACTTTGATTATGTTAAATTAAAAAGGTTTTGCACTAACAAAACCAACAGAGAAAATTAAAAGAGAAGTAAAAAGCTGGGAAAAAAATTCTACAGTCTTTCTGACAAATTTCTCATTTCTAAAATATCAAAAGAACTGTGTCAAATTTATAAGAATACAAGTCATTCCCCAATTGATAAATGGACAAAGGATATGAAAAGACAATTTTCAGATGATGAAGTTAAAGCCATCTATACTCACATGAAAAAATGCTGTAAATCACTTTATTAGAGAAATGAAAAGTAAAACAACTCTAAAATGACAGAAAAAGATAATGATAAATGTTGGAGGGGATGTGGGAAAACTGAGACACTACTGCATTGTTGGTGGAGTTGTGAAATGATCCAACCATTTTGGAAAATCATTTGGAACTATGCCCAAAGGGCTATAAAACTGTGCATATCCTTTGATCCAGCAGTGCCATTACTGAGTCTATATCCCAATAAAATCATTAGGGAGGGAAAAGGAACCACATGCACAAAAATGTTTGTTACAACTCTTTTTTGTGGTTATAAAGAATTGTAAAATGAATAGATGCCCATTAATTGGAGAGTGGCTGAACAAGTAGTAATATATGAAGGTAATGGAATATTATTATTATTGTATAAAAATGATGAAAAAGTTGATTTTAGAAAGGCCTGGAAAGATTAACACAAACTGATGCTGAGTGAAATAAGTAGAACCAGGAATACATTGTGTACAATAATAGCAAGAATGTGCAATGATCCACTATGAAAGGCTTGGTTCTTCTCAGTCATCTGAGGCAAGAGAAAATGTCATCTGAAGCCAAAAAAAGAAGTATGAAAATTTAATGTAAATCAGCATGTGCTGTGTTTACTTCTTTTTTTCTGTTTTTTTTCTCTCCCATGGTTTTTCCCTTTTGTTCTGATTTATCTCTCCCATTATGATTCAGAAAGCAATGTATATTAAAAATAAATAAATAAGTTGTTTTTAAAAGAATTATCTAATCCCTACTGATTCCCAGTTTCTTGTGCATAAACCATTTAAGTGCATGACATGTGAGCAGAGCATATAGATCAAAGAAGGTACAAAGACCACAGGACACTCCTGGAAAATCTCTAGCCATCAGATTTCTTGGATTGTACTTCCCAATAGGAAGCCTCTACTGATTGACAGGCAGACTCATGCAGAAGATAGATACATAAAACTTCCCTTAAGGTCAAGATTTATGCTACAAAACTTGTAACATGATCCTTTTTTCACTCTAATAGAAACCAGGATGCTAAGAGCCAAGCATTAATGGTTTCTTTAAGGATTTTCTCCAAAATTTCTTTCTCAGGAGCCAGGAAAGTGGTGGTGGGTAGAGAGAAGCAGAGAACTGAAGACTTTCCATAGTCCAAGGATGTCCCAGAAGGAACCCATTTACTATTCAGAAGAAAATTAATGCTTATAGCAAGACAGATTCACAATATCCCACATACACCTTGATATGGCTACAATCAAACATACATAATTAGCATTATACAATAAGTAGAGAGAGTGCTGGGATCAATTTTTACATAATTGTTATTCTGTCATTTTTCAGTCTTGTCTGACTCTGTGACCCCATTTGGGGTTTTCTTGCCAAAGACACTAAAGTAGTTTCCCATTTTCTTCTCCAGTTCATTTTTAAAGATGAGGAAACTGAGGCAAATAAAATTAAATGACTTGCCCAGGACTACAAGCCAATGAGTGTCTAAGAGATCAGATTTGAACTAAGAAAGATGAGTGTCTATTCCAGCCTCACCTTCTATATATTTCATTACCAAGCTGTCCCAGAATTTGAAAAGTCTAGGTTCAAATATAACTTATGAGACTTACAAGGTGCGTGATCAGGAGTTAGTTACTGGACCGACCACTCTCTGCCAATTTCCCCATCTTTAAAATGAAGATACAGTTTTAGGGACCTACTTCTTATTCATGTTTTATAATTTAAATGAAGCAATGTATGTAAAAAGTCATTAGACCTATATAAATATCAACTGTTTTCTTATTATAATTACCCTCACTCAGATATAGACCTTGCAAGCTAATCTTTACAGATAAATCTTACTAGCAGAACTAAAATAAGTTTGCTAAACTCTCTGATGGCTTAATTGAGATGAGATAGAAACAGTTGTTTGTAGAATTCAAAAGAATCATAGCCTATCAATAATTCTATCAAGTGAGCATTGTATGGGTGAATGGAATGGGAGAAGATAACAGTATCCAGATGACTATAATCAGACTCTAGTCTGATAGAATGGAGAAAGAACAGATAATGAAATCAGGACGAACTGAGTTTAAGTTCTAACTCTGATATATGGTGTCTATGTGACCCTGGACATGACCTTGAACTTCTCAGGGTTCTCAATTCTATAAAATTATAAATTATATAAAATGAGGTGATCCACATTTGCAAAGGAAGTATCCACAGAAGAGAATAAGCATTCATTAAGTATCTACTGCACTTTACAAATATTATCTCATTTATTTCTCATAAGAACTCTGGGTAGTAGACACTATTATTATCCCCCTTTTCCAATTGAGAAAATTAAGACACACAGCTACTAAGTGGCTGAGGCTGAATATAAATTCACAGTTTAACGTTCAAATCACAGGTCTGGACTAAAAGGAAAAAAAAGTTGGTAAGAATTTGAAATCTACAAAATTCAAAACTCCGTTCTTGGGTTAGTGGTTTGAACATCCTTCTATTCAATTGAATTCTTTTTTCTTTTTAAATCAGAATCACTAACATTAGCCACATTGACTGAACGTCCTTCATCTCCTGTTATTTCTTCTTTTTGTTACCCTTGGTTTGTGGTACCAGTGATAATATGCTTTTAAATTATCAGGGGATGACTTTACCTATAAAATAAGTAAACAAGGACTTAAGCTAAATAAGGGGCTATGGTTCTTGCTTGTAGTAAATCTATCATATAGTTACATATCCAGGCCGAAGTCATGAACAGTGAGAACTTTAACTACCACTGTTTTCCCAAGGATAAGCAGAAGTTAAGCTCTTGTTTAGTTGGGGTCTTCTTGGGAGAAATACTAGAATGGTTTCCCCCTTTTTTTCTAGCTTGTTTTACAAAAAAGTGAACAGAGGCAAACAAGGCTAAGTGACTTGACCAGCATCACATATCTGGTAACTGTCTGAGGCAAGTTTTAAACTTAGGGAGATGAATTTTCCTTGACTCCAGGCTCCTGTGCCAACTAGCTATCACTTGACCTGAAGGAATGGGACAAATGTCCCAAAGTAGAATAGAAGTGAGCAAGGGGATGAAGCAAATTCTATTTGTTTTGTCTTCATTTTGTTTCATAAGCTATTATCTTGCCATCCCCCTTATTAAAATTTGAAGCAGGGGTAACATTCTTGCCTCCCTGTCTTTGGAAAAATCCATATGCCATAGAATCAGAGGCCATTACAGCAGGAAGAAATCTCTAGTGAAATGAATTTTCTCAGGAGGTTGTGCTTTCCTCTTTACCAAAGGACATCTAGAGAAGCTTGGTGACCACTTTTTGGGTGTAAGGTAGAAGGAATTCTAGAGAAGATGCCATTTGGAATAGGGGGCCCTGAGTTTTCACTCACTCTGAGATCCAATGAGTGATTGGTACCTCCTGATTCATAGATGGGGAAACTGATACCCAGAGGAGAAACAGTAAGAACTGGAATCTGGGTCTTTTGACTCATTCTGTTTTTTCTTCTACTCCATACATCATACACCTTCTGTGGACCAGATGAGATATTCATAAAGACAGTAAAACACTAAGGATGGGGACATGAAAGATTCCATTCAGGAAGGGGAACATTTTCTTTAAGCTGATGAGACAAAAAGTGCTGGACACTGGGGAGATATTAACAGTTCTGCCTTGTGTCAGCTCATTGCCAAAGGAATTAATGTGAAATAAGGTGCTGTTTTTGCAGCCACTCCATTCAATTAACTCACATCACCGCCATGTAAAAATATGTGCTGAGACAAGTCACCCCAAAATTATTCTGAGTGCCTTTATGGAATGAGCCTACCACCAACTAGCTAGGGTTCCATTAGCCACTGTTGCCATGACAACCAGAGTGGAAGAGCCCATTCAGCATTGGCAAAAGGGGAAGGGGAAAACACTGAGGGGGGAAGATGGAAGATGGAAGATGAGGGGGGGGAGAAGCCAAACCCAGACCTGTTTATGAGGTGAGAAATGGTTTTAGGGCAGCTGCTGCAAATTCTTTCACTAGCTTGTATTTCCATTTGCTTCCTTTTTAAAGAATTTGTTTTATGGCTACGGTGTTTGTCAGGTCATTAGCTTCTGATCACATCTGGTACCAATTGTAGACTTCTCCCCTTGGTGCCCCTACCCCCAACCTTGTCTACATCTCTCCCCTACCACATACACTATTCCACTGAACCAGGTTGTTTTGCTTCCTAGATCTTTCCTTATTTCCCCCATCTCCCTTTCCTTAACCCATTTTTCTTCCTGCCAAATTTGACAAAAATTCCAATATAAGGATTTTAATTTTATTATTAACAATTATAATAATGATGATACTTTATATTCTACTCTTATGGACCTGAAAGTGACATTATTGAAACTAAAATGTCCCCTGGAGTGATGGAGAATGAAGTATTTACAAACAAGACAATTAAAAGCATGTAGAGGTTCATTAGTGACTTTCTAGAAAGTAAAAAGAAAAATCCAAAATTCTGATTTCAGAGACCTAATTTGCAGGACCATCTTCAGGCCCCAAAGCCCTGTCTCCAAAGACTAATTTGTTTTATTGATTAATTTATTTTTTGCCACTTTTTTGGAGTTTAAGGAGCTAGTAGCAGAAGATACTCTGCAAGAAGGCTGACTATAGGGAAAATCCAAAAACAGGCGTAGTGAATATTTTCTTAGTATTCTATTCTCCTTTCCAATCAAATTGAATCAATCAATCCATAATCATTGTATTAAGGGGAAACAGTGTGACAGATAGCTACAAATGGGAATGCCACAATAAAAATGAAATCGTCCATACCATCAAGAAATTTACATTCTGTCTGAACATTTTATATCTGGAAAGGTTAGATATTACCTTTTTTTCACTCCTTTCCCCCAGTGCCTGGGAGGCATTGAAGAACTCTGTTTGAGCACATCCTTTCTACTTCCCTTTAAGTCAAAACCTGCTCCCCCAACCAAAAAGATCAAATAAACTCATTCACATGTAGCTGCAAATAACAAAGGATTCTACTGCATGAAAAAAAAAAAGCTAATGGATTACATATAATAATGAACTGGACTGGGGAGAATGGATTTAAGGAACAACAATACCTCCAGTAAGCATGATTTTATCAGCATATAAATGTATATATACATATAATGCCCATATATAGTACATGTATATATATATATATTTATGTATGTATTCATGCATATAAACACATATGAATTTTATTAAGCAACTCAGTGATACAGTAGATAGAAAATCAGACTTGGGGTTAGAAAAACCTGAATTTAAATCTAGCTTCAGACACTTACTAGCTGTGTCATCCTAGACAAGGTACTTAACCACTACCTGTCTCAGTTTCCCCATCTGTAAAATGAGAATAATATTAGCATCTATTTCTAAGGTTTTTGTATCAAATGACTGAAATCATAAATTGCTTTGTAAACCTTAAATTGCTATGTAAATATTAGCTTTAACATGTAGATGACTCCATATGCACTCATTAAAACAGTTCTGTATATAAATCTTCTTCCCTGCTTTTAGCTTCTTAATCTTGTTCTATCCCTTCGATCTTCTTTTGCAACTTTTGCACGTGGCTCTTGGTTCTATTCCCAGAGACCAAAAAGAACTAACCTAATTTGTCTTCCACATGATAACCTTTTAAATACATTAGAGTAGTTATTACATCCCCAGAGTTTTGCCCTTTAACATTCTGGTTACCCTCCTCTGAATATATTCCAGCTTATTAGTGTTCTCCCTAAACTGTTTAGCCCATATCAGAAGACAATATTCCAGATAAGAAGATAGAAATACTTCACCTGGAATTGTTCATTGTCATTGTATTCTTCACAATCCCATCTTGGATTTTCTTGACAAAGATACTGGAGTGGTTTATCTTTTCCTTCTTTAGTTCATTTTATAAATGAGGAACCTGAGGCAAACAGGGTTAAGTGACTTATGCAGGGTCACATAATTATTGTGTCTGAGATCAAATTTGAATTTGGTTCCTCCTGACTCCAAGATGGGATTGTATTCACTGTGCTATTTAGCTCTCCCATCTAGAAAATATCAATCAATAAGGCAATGAACCACAAAGAAAACCAATCTCATTACTTTAAACATTTCATTATTTGAGCACTTACCATATGCCTGGTACATTTTGGGCTTTTGGAGGTAATGCAAAGACATGTTCCCTGCTCTGTCTGCAATCTAGTTAGGGGAGACAAAGCCAGCAACCATGAAATGGAGAACAATTAAGTATTAAGTTGTTTACTACTCATGTAAAAACAAAGTGAGTTGAAAGAAGAACTAGATTTAGATTAGTACAGTAGGAAATATTCACAAGATCAGAAATCTAGAAGTGGAAGGGACCTTGGAGGCACCTTCTCTGAGGAAACAAGATCAAGGAAGTTAAATGACCTATACCAGATTACACTGGGATTTAAACTCAGAACATCTGACTCCAGAACCACTACTTTTTTTCACTCTTCCAGGATAAGAATCTTGGGAGTAGAGGTTAAATCCTGCTTTTAAAGGACCAGTAGGACTTGGATATAAGAGAGAAAAAAAAGCACAAAGTGAGTTTACATTCTCAGAGCCAGGCAAAAGATATGATTTTCCTTCTAACAATGTGGGCTGTTCTTAGAGAGTTGCTTGGACGTACTAATGCCAATGGTCATATAAGCAGTCTATTTCAAAAGCAGCACTGATTCCTAGATCAATTCTCCAGTCTCTCTGCCAAAGGGTATCTAATACTCTCCAAGCTCATACAATACAAAGATGTCAAAATCTATTAGTAAAGGAAGTCCTTCACTGGGAACTCACTATAGAAATAAAATTACAAGTCCAGCAATAAACAAATAAACAAACAAGCAAATGTAAATAAATAAGCAGATAAATAGATAAATGTAGACTGGAAAATGGGACAAAGAGGAAGAGAAAGAGAAGTATCCACAGCTTGTATCATGAAAAATAGTCCATAAACACAAGAACACAATAATTGTCTGAGGAGAAGAAAAAAAAGATTTTTTAATGTGCCAAAAAATCTGAAAGATGTAATAAGCAGCTTTTAATTGTGTCAGGAATTATTGAATGACAAGTCCAAAACCATCACCACCACTACCACTAAGGCTACAACTAATAATAATAATAATAAATAATATTTATACAGCTCTATAAGAGTTTCAAAGTGCTTTACATACACACACACTGTTTTTGATTTTTTTATTACATTGTCCAAATCATCTCCCTTTAATATCACTAAGTATGGTTTCTAATTTATAAATGGAGTCAAAACAAACTGTATTATTGACTACTTTGTCATGGAATCTTTCCCTAAATATGTCAAAATTTCATTTTCATTTGATAAGTATATAATTCTACATGTACGTTAAAGACGCATAGAAAATGAAGACTTTGAGTTTGAATATGGAAGGCTCTAATGACCAAAGGAATAAAAATGATAAAGATTTTGGCATCCTTCAATAAAACAAATCAAGCACAAAAATTTCAAAAAGAAGGCTTGATAGCTACATATAATAACAGATTTAGTGACACCCTGAAATCAAAATCAAATCAAAAAACATATTTAAAGAAATTGACACCTCTATAATAAATGTCCAAATGTATACTTTTGGAAATGTAAAACAAACTTAAGAGATTTGAAAAGTACCTCCCAAAAAACAAAGCAAAGCAAAACAAAAAATCCTGAACGATATCAATGAGCATCAAGTCTGTCATGCCAAGGCAATTATAGAAAGATTAATATTTTCTTGTCAAAAAGGAGGAAAAGGATTGAAAATATTCTGAGAACATATAACAAATGAATCAAAAAACTATAGAATTATTTTTGTAAACACCAGGCATTTCTTCAAGAAATAGTAAAGTAACAACTATAAAGTATTGGATGTGTCGAACATAATTTAAAATGGCTTCCTTTGGAATAGAACCTATGAAATAACTAAAATACAAGAGCAGAATTCAAAGGCTTTTCAGGGGAACCCATCAACATGAACTTAGTCAACAATATGTCTGTCTATCTATCTATCTATCTATCTGTCTGTCTGTCTCCCTATCTATCTATATCTATACATACACACATAACAAATGAATATCAAGTGAATTTGTTTGCAAGAAATGCAACAAAATAGTGAGGACAGTAAAATATATCACTGTAGGCTATGAACACTTAATATCTAGTGAATACCTAATTATACATAATTTATTGACAAAGATTATTATTATTTATGTACTGACAAATTTCAATATAGGTCTCAAGAAGAGGTATTGAAGAAAACCAATTTTTTTTAATTTAAAATTTTATTTCATTTTCAGACCCCCATTCCTTTGTTCTACCTACCCCAACTTCTACAATTAAGAAAGCAAATAATAATAATAATAATAGCCCTATAAACATGTATAGTCAGGCAAAACAAATTTCTGCAATGGTCATGTCAAAAAATGATAATAATATGCCTCAATCTATACACTGAGACGATCACCTATCAAAAAGTGAGCAGCACATTTCATCTTGAATCTTCTAGAATTGCCAATGGTCACTTCATTGAATTCCTAACTTTTTCAGAGTTCTTTATAGTATTACTTAAACCAATGAATTATAATGGAATTAGACAATAACTGTTGCCCATGATTACCTAGACACAGCATTGATTCATAAAAATTTAAGTATAACATTTTTAATAAATGGCATGTTCATAATCTCTAACCTACATAAGCAAAACACTAAATGTAGACCTACTGGAGAAGATTAAAATCAGCTGAAAATATAGATATAGAAATAGATAGAGATGCACATGTATATATGTACAAATGTGTGTACCACCTACACATCCATACATATGTATGTTTATTTCTCTATATGTGTATGCATATGTATATATGTTGATGAATCTGCTACTGGATTTGTAAAAAGTTTGCTTTTAGCGAGTCTATGTAATAGGTAATAATTGCATTTATGTAGAACTTTAAGGTTTGCAAAGTTCTTTACAAATATCTCATTTTATGCTACTTAATTCTTAATAATTTTATTCAACTAAAAACCAAGTAATTTTATTCTCCTGTGTGAAATTCCATAGAAGATATAATATAAAGGAATAGCAACTTGCTAGCTGTTAGCTACATATTGAACTCCATACATGGAAAGTACTTCTAGTTTCTACTTCCAAACATCCCTGGTATCCTACAGAGCTTAATGTAAGGGTCATTTCCTAGATGAGATTTTTTTTCCTACTCCCTTAAGTTATTAATACTTTTTTATCTTGAAATTACTTTGCTTATATTTGTTTCTTACAGCTCATGGACATATTCCCACCACCAGAGAAATATAAGCTCTTTGAAGTCATATACAAGTTTATGTTTCTCTTGTCTTCCTAGCACCAAGCATAAGGAATTGAACATAATTGCTACATTAGACTGAAATTTCATTTGACAAATGAGGAAACTGAGACCTATAGAAGTTCCTTTATTGAAAGTCAAACAATTATGAAGAAACACACCAGGGACTAAAACTGAGGTCTCTTGATCATTTCCAGGATTATTCAATCAATCTCAATACAACATTCCTGAATTCTGGACCAGCAGGAAGAAAAGCTCAGTCTATCAAAGACCTCCTTATTCTTTTAAATGAGCCCAAAGAAGTCTTATGGGCAAGCCCTACAGTCTTCCTATACCTGGTAGAGTGTACCACTTAAAGAGAAATTAATGAGGAGCAGTTTTAGGCAGACATCAGAAAACAGGCGTCATCCCCTGAAGATGAAGTGGTCAGTCCAACTAATGAAGTGCCAGTGAGCTGTCCCCCAGGAGATGCCAAACCGCTCACCTCTTTTTCTTTTCTGTGGCTGAAGGGAGGTTTGCTGCCCCTGTAGCTTCCTGCCTGGGCCCACACCCTAAACCTAGGGATGTTCCAGGATACCTTGGGCCACCCCAGGGAATTGGATTGGACCACACTGGGGTTGGAATACTTCTGTCTCCCTGGGGGCCTTATGTCTGGGACTGGATGGACTCTGGTCCAAGGTCCCCCTGAGGGTATTAGCAGTGGAGTCTGAGTGGGAGGGTAAGGGTAGATCCTGATTAAGCTGTTCTAAATTCCCTAAGATGCTGTTCTGACACAAGTCAGGATCTTCAGGAGGACTTGGATTCTTCCTAAATTATAGAACTGGTCCAGTTTAAGAGAATCTATCCTCAAGAGGTAACAAAGAGAGATGAGATTTTTCAAGCGCCAGGGTAGTACTGTCTCTAAAACAGTCCTAGTAGATGGCAAGAAGATACTTTAGCATTTGTGGATTTGAACCAAAGTATCCAGTGTGATGGGTATTCTATTAAAAAAAACAACTAAGAAAACCTAATTAAGATCATGTAAATTCCCTCTTATAATTACATCCTTATTTGTATATATCTGTTTGCATGTTTTCATCCTCCATTAGATCATAAACTCCTAGAGGGAAAAGACTCTTTTTTTGCCTCTTTTTGTATTCCCACTGCTTAGCTATAGTGCCTAGTATATAGTAGATATTTAATAAATGTTTACTGATCAACAGAATGGAAAAGATAGGTCAATTAGTTCAACTGCTTCATTTTAGAGATGAGGAAATTGAGGGCCAGTTGAATGAAATAAATTGTTCAAAGTAATGCAAGTGATAATCAGCAGAAGTCCTCTGACTTCTAAGCCAGTGTTCTTTCTACTGTATTATGCCTCGGAGCTTCTACAACTTTTTGCTGCTATGAATATCCCATTTGTGCATTAATCTTTGCTCAAATTCAAGAACCTGTGCTATCAGTTTCCCAGTCTTCTATCACTGATCACTTCCTCTAAGGGTTTCATTCCAATTATCCTTGGATATCCAGAAAAACCCAAAAGGACACATCTGGCTTCTAGGAGCTAAGTCTGCCTTTAGGGGGAGAGAGACTATGACAATGGCATAAATACATAGCAAATCATTTTAGGAAAGAAAAGCTCAAGAAACAGTGATTTTTTCACCCCCAAGCTTTACTGCTCTGAGTAAACCTTGAAATAATAAAAAGAATTTTCTATTATTTCAGACAAGCAGATTTATATCTTATTGCTGTAAAAGTCACTATCAACCCACTTCAAATGCTTGGGAATTTCTCCAGAGATAGCTCTTTTGAAGTATTTTTGAAGAAAGATATTCTGGTTCACTTCCCTTTCTCACTGTGTTTATTTTATTATCATCAGAGAAATAGAGAAATGAGAAGAAAACTTGTTCCTTGCTTTTGACCATGGATGGGTCCTTCATTTGCTGAACAATCATCTGCTATATATTAGTGCAAATCCAGTCACCTTCAAGCCCATTTTTGTACATCTTTAAATGTACAAAGTGCATTGCTAAAGAGTGTATAAAGGTGACAATCTCCATCCACTGGATAGTTCCTTGTTTTGACACACTAAAATGCAGCAAGGAATGTTGCCTCCACTCCTACCCTTCACTCTTCCTCCTTCTCACTTCTGCCTGCATCTCAAATGCTTTGTAGAAGAGCCGAATCAAATTTAGGTGATTTACACAAACCTTTTTAGGCAAAGAAACACAATGAAATCTCAGGAACCACCCAGAATTTTATCAAAAGCCCATGCCAGTGAAGCAGAGAAAGAAGGCTTGGATTCTCCTCCTCTGAAGGCTCAAATTACAGAGCAGCAATGGAATCTGAGGAACAACGTGCTCTTCTGTTCTTGGCCAAATGCTGTCACTTATTTTATCTTTCTTCAAACCAACAAAGCATTCCCTCCCTCCATCATCCTTCACATTAATTGACTTCTAACACAAGTTTGGCCTTATCCCTTCCTTTCTGAAGAAGATTCATTTATTCACTATTATATCCAAGATGTAGATAAGCCAGATGGCACAGTGGAATGTGTTGGACTTGCATTCAGGAAGCCCTGAATTCAAATTCTTCTGTCTCGAGGCAGCTAGGTGGTGCAGTGGATAGAGCACCAGCCCTGAAGTCAGGAAGACCTGAGTTCGAATCTAGTCTCAGACACTTAACATTTCCTAGCTGTGTGACCCTGGGCAAGTCACTTAACCTCAATTGCCTCAGCAAAAAGCAAAAAAAAAAAAAATTCTTCTGTCTCCCACTCACTAGCTACATAAAGTTTAACCATTCTATTCATTCTTCCCAAGTAGTTTCGTATCGATCAATTTTAATAAATATTTAATTAATTGAATTGAATTGATCTGGCAATCTAATTATTTAAAGATCTTTCAAAAAAGGGCATGTTACCTATAGGTATTAAGCCAATCAACAACCATTTATCAAGAATTTATTATAAAATATGTACTGTGCTAAGAGTTTAGGATACAACGAAAGGCAAAGATATGGTCCCTTGAGTTGAAAAAAGGAAGGAAGGAAAGAAGGAAGGAAGGAAGGAAGAAATAAAGGGAGGGAGGAAGGGAGGGAGGGAGGGAGGGAGGAAGGAAGGAAGGAAGGAAGGAAGGAAGGAAGGAAGGAAGGAAGG
>JAJPUD010003763.1:209851-229859 GCA_023553655.1 Myrmecobius fasciatus
AGGAAGGAAGGAAGGAAGGAAGGAAGGAAGGAAGGAAGGAAGGAAGGAAGGGAAGGAGGAAGGAAGGGGAGGAAGGCAGGGAAATAAGGAGGAAGGGAAGGAAGGAGGAAGGAAGGAAGGAAGGAAGTCAGAGAGGGAGGGAGGGAGGGAGGAAGGGAGGGAGGAAGGAAGGAAGGAGTACTCCCTGTGAGTGGACAAGATATGTGACCTTATATGTGATTCACAAATCCATTCTAGATGGGAATCTGGTGGTCCTTGAACTGGGAAATTTGTTCCACTTATTTCCAATTCTGGGTTCAGTTTACACCATGCATGGTGCTAACACTAGAAATTCCATCCAAATGCTCCTCTCCTTACTCCTCCCCATTCCTTTAAGGAGAAACAGATTTTCATTAAATAACCAAAACATTCCCTTTCAACAGTTTTGTGTCACCAGGGTTTTAGAATTCATGATGATTACTGTTGATTATTAAATAAGTAAGATAATGAGGGAAGACTCAAAGCAATCTCACAGCCTAGTAGATAGAGAATTTCTTTCCCAGCATCTAGCTAGCTTAGGTGTGTTTAAACCCATTTAAAAAATAATAATAAAATAGAAAAAAAATAAAAAAAAACAAGGAAGAGGAATTTTAAAAGATATATATTCCTACTTTTGTTTCTAATTTGCAATAGTAGTAACCAACTAGATGAGGGCCATTTCCTGGTGATGAATGACCACTGGAACCCTCCAAATGTCTGGGCCTCTGTCTCCCCCTAGTTCTAATTCATCCTCAGGGAATTTCCCAGGCATTTCATTACACTATTATTTCAGGAGTGACAGTTTTTACAGCTATATTCATAGGCTGAGCCCAGGGAGTTGTGAAACATGTGGGGTTTGGTAAGGGAACAACACAATTTCTATGAACCAAGTTTAGTTGGTACTAGATTCATACCCTGAAACACTTAAATGAAGTCCCTGCAAGGCAAGAAAAGAAATGCCTAGACTAAAAAGAATCTTATAGCCTGCTGGTTCCATCTTATTTAACTCAATACAAGAAGAATTTTGACCTGGACCAGTTCACATCTCCTTAGACAACCTGATATCTTTTCCTACTCTTCATATCACATTGATGCCAGACTTTATTGGATGCCCAAATCAACTTTAACACTACTGTAGCTCATAACTTCCAAACTTGAGCAATCCATCACCTCAGTTTCTCCTCATAGCAAGGATTACAGTCCTATACTAACACATCTGGCAAAACCCAGGTTTTCCAACTCCTAAGGCAATATCTATTCCATATATCTACTTCTTCATTTCACTATCCTTCCACACTTTGTAACTTAGTTTCTAACCTCACTCACCTAAAACTATTCTTTACAAAGTTACCAATGTTATTTTAGCTTACAAATATGCTTTTTTCCCCTCCATATTTGACTTCTCTATATTTGACTCACTGACCCCCTTTTTCTTATGGATACTCTTTCCTCTCTGGATTTTCACGACTTTACTTTCAGCTAACTTTTCTCCAACTTTTTTGACCACTCCTTCTGAACATTCACTATTTGCTCAAAATTCACATCTTGACTCTTATGTGTGGTTATAACTCAGATCTCTTTCTGGGGCTTTTCTCTCTTTTCATCCTATACTCTCCCTATTGATGACTCCATCTCCTTCATTGGGTTTCATTGTCATCGATTTACAGATGACTCACAAATCTATATCTCCAGCCTCACTTTTTCACTTTACTGGTGAAGTCTTTCTTCACCAACTTACTATTTGATGTTTCGAACTAAATGTCCTAAAGGTAACTCAAACTCAATATGTCCTAAATAGAATGAATTATGCTTTCTTTCAAATCTGCCCCTCTTTCAAATTCCTCTATTTTTTCAAAGCACCATTCTTCCAGTCTCCTTTATTAGCTCATTGCTATCTGCAACTCTTCACAAATTATATAGTGTTTCAAAAATAATTCAATCTGTTCTCTTCTTACTTTTTAATTCTAGGCCCAACCTATTGTTCATTTGTTGATGATAAAATGTATGTTGACACATGAACTCTATAGTCTGACTATTCAATTACATCCTATGCCATAAATAATAGGCATTTTTTATCCCTTTGTTTTTATGGGATGGATATTTCTGCCATTCTTTTCATTCACTCGTAAATACCTAAACCATCTAAGATCTCACCTATAGCAGCAGTCAGTAAACTATGATCCAAAGGCCAAATGCTGTTCAGAATCTAATTTTTTTACAATTTAAAATACAGGGGCAGCTAGATGGCACAGTGGATAAAGCATCGGCCTTGAAGTCAGGAAGACTTGAGTTCAAATTCGGTCTCAGACACTTAATACTTCCTAGCTGTGTGACCCTAGGCAAGTCACTTAACCCCAATTGCCTCATCAAAAAAAATTAAAATACAATAAAACTTTATCTTAAAATGTAAAAACAAAAGCATTTTTAATTCTCAGTTCCTTGTATAAAGTATTCTAGAGCTTAATATAATTGAAACAATGCCATGTCCAATCAGGAGTACCAAAAGATTTATTTATTTATTTGGATTTTTTTTTAGACTAGGTAAAAGAGGATTTTTTTTAATTTTATTTTATTTGCATAACATATGTGTGGGTAATTCTTCAACAATAACACTTACATAGCTTTCCATTAGAAATTTTTCCCCCCAACTTCCCCACCCCTCCCCTAGATGGCAGGATATCCACTACATGTTAATTATGTTAAAATATTGGCAAATCGAATATATGTATACATATTTCCAAACTTATCATTGTTGTGCAAGAAAAATCTTATCTACACAAACGATATATCAGATAAAGGAAACACAATGTAAGCAAACATCAATCAAGGAGTATGAGAATGTTATGTTGTGGTCCACATTTCGCATCCCTCTCTCTGGGTGTATATGGCTTTCTTCAGTGAACAATTGGAGGTGGTTTGAAACATATCATTGTTGAAGAGAGCCATGTCCATCAGAATTAATCGTCATATAGTACTGTTGTTGCCATGTATAATGATCTCCTGGTTCTGCTCATTTCACTCAGCATCAGTTCATGTAAGTCTCTCCAGGCCTAAAAGAGGATTTTTTTGCCTCAGTTGTTACTTAGCCTTAATCCCCGAATGGGTGCAGTGTCAGTCAAACTGAGACCTCTTGAAGACCTTAGCTTATAAAGGCCAAAGTCTCCCATTCCATCCGGGGCCATCTCCAGCCATCTAGATCTATATCTTGCCACTGGTGGCTCTGGAGAGGAAAGTGAGGAAGATGACTTTATATAGCCCTCTGTAATTTTAATGAAAATTCACTTGCATGTCATGGCATCACCTCCCTGATGTTATGGTCCTCTTCAAGAACAAAGGACAAACCACAACAACAACAATTGACTACAACTCTGAGATAACTCTTTTCCATGACATTGGTGAGTAAATGTTTTATGCCTCACCTGATATTGATGATCAGAGACTTTCAAAAAAAAAAGAAATATATCTTGTTAGAGATATTATTTTGCTCTAATGACTAGATATTTTTAGTCAACAAAAGTCTTGTATTTGCTTCATCTTTCAATTAATTGTATGATATGGGATTGGCTTGTGACATCCTACCTATTACTTCTACTTCCATCATCAAGGTTGTTCCTGGTATCCATGTTCACACATAGAGACACATGTACACACACACACACAAACACACACACACACACTGTTTATAGATGGGAAACAAGAATCAGTTTAACTGGACTATTTATTGGGAGATAAAAAGGCACTTTTTTCCTAGGACTATATTCGAAGTGTTATTTTTCCAGCATTGTAGAATTGTCAGCATGGTTACCCTTAAAGTTAATCATATCCATTCTAAACTACACTATTTCTGTCAAAGACATTACCATTCTTCCAATCTTTTAACTCTGTTGTTTTCCTCCATTCTTCACTTTGTATCACCTGACATAACCAATCAGTTGTCAAGTCATCCTATTTCTAACTCCAGAAAGTCCCTAATATCTGATTTCTCCTCCATTTATTCAGTTAACATGTAGGTGATACAATAGATACAGAACTGGTTCTCAAGTCAGGAAAACCTTAGTTCCAATCTAGCCTTACATATTTATTCACTGTGTGATCACAGGCAAGTTACTTAATATCTTTTGACCTCAGTTCCTCATCTGTAAAAGGAGTATAATAATATTACCCATCTCATAGGATAGTTATGAGGGTCAAATGAGATGATCTTTGTAAAGTGCCTTACAAAATAGCTCACACCTAATGGATGCTTAATAAATGCCCCCATCTTAATTCATGTATTCATCTCTCACCTAGATTATTACTACAGGCTAATTGGCCTCCCTGCCTCAATTTTCTTTTTATCTCAGTTCCATTTGTTGCTGAAGAAATTTTCATTGATTGCAGAACTGACTATACTCCTCCTTGCTAAGTCCAATGACCTAAGTTGGAATCTCAGCTTTTTCACTTCCTTGTGTGATGGAGCAAAGTATTCTTTCTCTCTCTCTCTCTCTCTCTCTCTCTCTCTCTCTCTCTCTCTCTCTTTCTGTCTGGATTTTGGGTCTCCCATTTATAAAACTAGTTGGTTGAACTAAATGACCTCTTTTGTCTGACTGTTTCCAAATCTAAGACCAGTCTTTGGAGGTTGGAGTGAAAAGTTGTAGGCTAAATAGTTCCCTGAATGAACTTTGGCAGGTCTATCTATAGAAATGTAAATATCATAACTGACATTACAAGGATTCTTCTTGTATGGGTTAAGCGTATGTCCAGTTTTCTAGACTTCATAAACTGAGAACCTTTTAACACAAGATGGTGGAGGCAGAGCTGTTTTCCAAAAGGTGAACCATGGAGTCAAATGGTCTGTTTTTAAATCTGATTCTATCTCTTGTGACCTGATTGACTTTTTTGGTAAGTCATTTACTCTCTCAGTAACATAAGTTTCTTTACCTATAAAACAAGGCGGTTTAGACTAGAAGGCCTCTAGGTCCTTTCCAACTTTCAGTTCATGATCCATGAAAACTGGGAGCGGGGATCAGAGAACCAGAGTTGTTTCTCATCCTCTCCTGTTCTATTGTACACAAATCTTTCTTGGAAAAATAAGTTGGGCAAGAAGGCTAGGGAACAATTTAGCAGCTATAATTCTTTCCTTGCTTAAAAGAAAGGAGGAGAAACAAAAAACAGATTCCATGGTAATTTACTAAACTGCTTTGGGGAAGAAGATAATCAAATGAGTAGGAATACAATACATATTTTATTTCTATAGTGCCTTTCCCAGCAGTGAGAGAAAGGACTTCCCATCATCAGTGAGTCTTCAAAGGAAATCCTTGGTTAAATATAAAGATTAAAAGCCAAAAGCTATACAAATACTTTGCCCTACAGTATCTAAGAAAGGAAACAGAGGGAACCTAGGCTTTATTAGAGCATCTTATGGGAGATAACTCAAAAACATTGGTGGTAAGCTCCCTAAAGAAAGGAAAAACCTGAAGAACTAAGGAGGCCAGCACAGAGCTAGGCAAGTAGGAATGGGGTCATAGGGGATTTGAATCCTACTCCAAGTAACTTATATACAATAGGGATGGTTAAAGTAACAACAATGAGGATTCCAGTAAAAAAGTGAAGCATGAAACAGAATGACAGATAATAGAAATGGAATGATGCTATTACAGAGATTGAGTTCAAAGATTGATTACAGAAGTGGTTGTGATGCCAAGAAGATTGGGTTGTGTTCTTGGCTCTGGCCCTTCCTGGGAATCAGTAGACTTGGGTTCTCTCCCAAACTCCACCAAAAACTTGCTGTGACCTCAGGGAAATGTCTCCATACCTCAGTTTGTCATTCAAATGATGGATACAATAATATCTGCTTCCTAGAGGCACTTACAGGATCAGGGAAGCCATAAATATACAAGTCCTAGAAAAAGGTATTCTTTTACTCTCTTTTGCTTGAATCCCTCCCCCAGCAAGTTTTCATACTCAATATCTAAGTAGGGATACAGAAATATATATAAACCCAGACCAGAGAGTAACTTTAAAAATCAATTACTTGTGTTTGACTTTGCAATGGCTACTATATGGCTTTTCTTTTCTTTCTTTTTTTTTAGCAGCAGCAGATATCTTTTAAATTATCTTTTTTAAAGTAAGTAAATGTATAGACGAGCATACTTTTCGTAGTGTGAGAGGGTGCTAGTGAGAAAGTCATAACAGCACTAAGAATTGATTCCAAATAGTCCAGAATGTATGTCACATAAGCAAAAATATTTATACATGTATATGTATATACATATATATGTGTGTTTTTATACATTATTGTTGTTGGTCCTTCATTTTCAAGGAGGACCATGACATCAAAAAGCTAATGTCTTGACTTGCAAATGAATTGGATTTAAGTGATGCAGGGCTATGTGATGTTACCAGTCTTCTCTCTCTCTCAGAGTTTTATGGATCCAGTGACAAGATATAGAACAGGATAACTGGAAATAGACCCCATATATACATATGTATATACATATGTGTATATGTATATGGGATAGTATCAACCACAAAAACAGAGACTCTCAGAGTAAGAAAAAGCAAAAAGGAGTTTATGATGATCTCTTGAGAAAGGGCATTTCCCATTTAACAAGGTGTTTGTCAGCAAAAGGAATGCAAAGAATAAACTGCAAAACACAAAACCCTGAATGCAGAAGCCCCCATCCCCACCTGGCCTTTTCTTCCATTGTTTGGGGGAGTCCAGATTTACATTCTAATTGTGGAAATCTAACTCAGAAACAAAATAATACAAGTCAATAATAATAAACTCTTAATTGAAATTTCCCTAGAGAACTACAGTACAAGCAGATAAGAGAATTCAAAACTATCATCCACCTTTAAAAGAAGTACTTAAATGTTAATTAATAGGTGATGGGAAACAGGAAGGGATGAATACCTGCAACTTTTAACTATAGCTCTATTTATTATTATAAAGTTTCAATAAAGTTATTATAAAGACTATAGTTTAAGGCTATATTCCCATGAGAGTGTCTTCGCTCAGTTAATTCCATACACATGTATATATGTATGTGTATATTCATATACATGCAGATAATTAAGATGACTACTGACAATAATTTCTTAATTACCTATAAGGAATTAGTTTCCTTAGTGATCTCCCACCAACACTGGGACTATATACAGAAGAGCAGGAGTCAGAGTTTGAATTAGTATATATGTACCCAACATAGTATGTCTTTGATGATATTCCTGGCAAAGAGAAAAGAGAAGAGCAGGGGAAAATAGAGGAAGACGGAGGGGACAAAAACAAAAAATGACAAGAACAACAAATATTCATATAGAATGCTACCAAGTTCAAATTATAAGAGGACTAGGATCAAGCAGTGTCCCAGAAGATGAAGGTTAAATTATTAAGAAAGTAGATTGTGATTAATAGTTGGCACATAGATAGTATAACTGATATGGATCTGGATTTGGAGTTGGGAAGTCTTGAGTTCAAATTTTGCCTTAAATGCTTGCTAGGTTTCTAGCTTAAACACTTGCTGACTCTGGCAATTCACTTAAATTCTATCTACCTTAGTTACTTCATCTGTAAAATAGGGATAGTAATAATAATATCTACTTCTCAACATTTGGACAACTAGATATTGCAGTAGGTAGAGTATCAGGACTGAAGTCAGGAAGACTCATCTTTGTAAGTACAAATCTGGTCTCAGACACTTACTTGCCTAGGCAAGTCGCTTAACTTTGTATGCCTCAGTTTCCTCATCTGTAAAATGATCTGGAGAAGGAAATGGCAATCCACTTTAATATCTCTGCCAAGAAAACCCCAAATGGGGTCAAGAAGAATCAGACATGTATAAAATGACTGAACAACAATAACAACTTTCCACGTTTTGGTGAAGATAAAAAGATAATATTTTAAAACATTTTGTAAACCCTAAATAACTAACAAAAATAACTAAATAAGTAAGAATAGCTAAGTTTATATGGTTCATTAAGGTCTTCAAAGCACTTTACATACATGATTTCCTTTGATCCTCACTGCAATCATGTGATTTGGCTATTGGCATTACTGCCCCTACTTTCCACATAAGAAAACCAAAGTTCAAAGAAATTAAATAACTTCTTCATGGTCACAAAGCTAGTAAGGGTCAAAGATAGGATATAACCCCAAGTTTTCCAAATTCCAAGTCCAGCACACTGTGAAATTTATTAATTTATATTTACATTTCTGTAAAGAGAATTAACTCTTACTATTGTCAAGAAGGAAAATCAATCAGCAAATGCAGACAATTTGCCTTTGTTGCATTATCTTCCAAGGAAAGCCAATTCCTTTTTAATTCCAAATTTAACAAACCTCAACTAAAAGAAGCACTTACCCTATGCCATGTACATAGATGTGGAACTCCAAATCTCTATTACATACAGCTTGCTCTTCTCTTAAAGTATATAATAAATTCAACATGTTATTCTCAAAGCTATCCTGATTGACTCTGATTTCTTCTGTCAACTCTTCTGTTTTCTGGATGTTTAAAAAATATTTTGATTACTCATTTAAAAAATTATTTTCTTTTTGGTAAGCTTAGCAGGTGCTATATAAATGCTATTTATTATTACTTAAATTCTAGTTGGTAGTAGTAGTAGTAGTGGTGGTGGTGTGTGGTAGTGATGGTGGTGTTGGTTGTAGAGGAAGAGGGGAAAAGGATGGAGGAGAAGGAGGTGGAGAAGGAAGAGGAGGAAGAGGAGGAGGAGGTGTTATCCCCTAATTGAGAAAAGGAAGCCTAAACTTTGAGTTAAGAGAGATCAGAGTCTTAATCTCTGGACACTCACTGACTATTTGGGCAAGTAAATTCTACTTTTGGTGATTCTATTTCTTCACCTGCAAAGAGTAGAAATGATGATATTGGAACTCTCCACTTCACAGGATTGTTAGGAAGAAATTGCTCTATAAAATAATGCTATTTAAATTTATAATTATGGGTATTGTTACTATTTTGTGTTTATTGACCAATGCAGATTATGAAGCGAAGTGATTGAAACCATATCACATCACTCCTGCATGTAATGTTTTAGTATCTAACAAGTACCTAAAAAGATGTGATTGGAAGCTTAAAATCATGTATTAGAATCACACTACCATTTACAAACTATTGGCCAACAAATCTCTATATTACAAATATAAATTGGAGAAATCAACAAATATACTGGTCTAAAAACAGAGCATTGATACAGACAAAACTATTGTCCATATTACCTGGACATCACACTGATCCAAAGAAAATAAAGTACATTTTAGTCTTTCTGTTGGGAGAGAGAGGGTTATCATTCGGGAAACATAAGCCTGTGTAAGGGATACAGAACCAAAGTGGGTGCTAACTGGTTGGCCCTCACTGGAGCCATATATTTGCTGACCATAGATCATTATATGTGTATGTGTATATGTATAGTGTGCCATAAGTATTCAGAAGGATTGCAGCTCATTTTATAGATAAGGAAACTGAGGCAAACAGATTTAAGGTAGTAAGTGTCTGAAGCTGGATTTGAACTCAGAAAGACTCATTCTTCTGACTCCAAACCTAGCACTTTTATCCACTGCAACACCTAGCTACCCATTCCTGTAGCCCTATCCCCAAATTGCAATGACAGCTTTATTGTGATGGCTTTCATATTTCAAACTTAAGTGACTTGGATAAAAGTGGATCTTTCAGCAGAACTTTGAGAGTTAAGAAGGGACAGGTTTAATGGGAAACAATAGGATGATAAGGAAGGATTGAGTAGACAGTTTGGAAGAGTCACTGTGGGTAATGTCATCGGGAGTCTGCTAAGGATAAAGATAATGTTTGCCAAATAGCAATGAAGGCCCAGCAGGGGTTACATAGCATGAATTTATATCAGAGCCAACTGACCCAGTTTCATAACATTTACCAGCAATTCTTGGCAGTTCAGGAACAAAAGCAGAAAACAAGTTGATTCATAGTTTTAAACCCAGGAAGTTTACCCGGGAGTTGGGAATTGGTAAACCAAGTACTAAGAAACTGAGGACCATTGAAATGGCTGCCAATGAGATTAAAAGACTTATTGGGGAGAGAAGGGAAACCTGAAGCCAGCTTGCAAGGCTGGTGGAGATTTGAGAGACCAAAAGGTATAATAGAAGGAAAGAGCGGGTTCAGGCAGAATAAAGGAATGGCTCTCCTATTGGTTTGTGAATTATTGTACATGCTGTCAGTCATGATAGGTATGCTGGTTGGCTTTGTTGAACTTTTAATATTATTATCATCATCACCATGATCATTATTGTTGACCTGTTTTGTGGTAGGGGATGTTTTTAGGCAGGAAAAGGAGATGAAGGGTAATACTGTGAAATGAATGTGATATAAGAACTAAATTTCTCCATAAAATTTTTAATTAAAAAATAACAATGGATTGGAAAATATGGAAGCTTGTGTTAGAAGATAGGGATTTTAGAAATGGAAAGGAGAGGGAATTGATTTAAGAACTATGATAAGGCTGAAAGCTTCAAAGTTTTTGAATGGTATTGGAGGTATGTCATTTCTAGGTAGTGATGAGTTCTAAAATATGGTTGTTTTCCTGAATTGCAAGACTCTAGATGAAGGTCATTGGAGCTGAGAAGATCAAGGAACTCTGAAGCAGGATTTTGGAATGGACATCAATAGAAGAAATGACATCCTAGGGCAGTCGCAGGGGAGAACAAAATAGTTTCAGATGGATGCTAGATGACAAGAGAGTTAAGAATTATAGATCACTCTTCCTTAAGTTTAGATGTTAACAGAAGAAGAGTGATAGAATGGTAGCTTGAGTGAGTAAGATTTAAGGTCTTTTTTTTCTACTATAGAATAGTAGAAAAACAAAAAAAATAAAAAATAAAAAACATTGAATATTGTCTCTCTCTCCTGACCTTAAATTATAGAATTCTGAACTTCCAACAAGGGACTACCTACTGTGCATATAAGAAATGTTATAAAATGTTAAATTATAGCAAGTGTTATGTGGTAAAACCAGGAAAAGAAACAACCTTCATGTGCTGGCATCATGAAAGGCATCATGGAGGAGGAAGTGCTTTTGCTGGGTTTTGAAGGATGAGCAAGAGTCCAATAAGCAGAGATTGAGTCCAAAAGTGGTAAGAATATAGCTTAACACATAATACAACTATGTGGGGAAATATCAGGGTACAAACTATGTGTTTGTATGTATACATATTAGTGTACAGATATAAACATGCAAACATATACATATTAATATATACATATATATGCATATATTATATATGCACATATGCATATACACATATATATTATACAAACATATATAAAAACACCTGAAAGAGTTGTTGTGATATTTACAGTAGACAATGGCCATAAAAACATTTCATAATAAAAAATTATGTATAAATGTGAGGCATTCTTTTATTAATAGGAAGAGTAATGAAAAATTCAACTTTTTCTTTACAGATGTAAATTTGATAAAATGTAAACCTTAGACACCATTAAGATTTTATATTTCTGAAAAGCTAATTTTTTTTCTGACTCAATCTGCATGTGTTTTTATACTGAAAAAGTTAAATGAGGTCATTTATGCTACTGCATGTTTGCCTTGGACACAAAATAAGATACAAACAAAGGAAATGTGAATTTCCAGTCTATTTTGAAATCATGTTATTTTTTAAAATGATTATTACTATTAGGCTGAAGTAAATCCAATTTTGGAAAGGAAAGATAGGTACTAAAAATATAAAGAAGCATCGTCTTATGTTTAACACAGCTACCCAATAAAAGAAGTGGTGTAGAAGCAAAGGTATGGGATGATACTATCCAAGGTGATTCAGATATCAGCCATAAGCTTTCAGAGGTGTAGCATCCCTGGTCCTTTGGCTCATTCAGGTCAAAGATCCCCATTAGTCTATAGTAGTGAGGATAGATCTTCCAGGAATTCTGATTACAGGAAACTGAAGAAGGGAGCTTAGGAACATGGAACTAGGGAACTTCTCAGATGGCAGATTTGAATCCAAGACATTGCATATACTACAAGTCAATGAAAATAAGTTCATTGGAATAATTCTCAGTAATTCAGACTGATTGTTTTTGTAAAATGTTGCTTAAGCAATTATTCATAAGCCTATCTTTGTTCATTATTTTCCCCACCGTATATCAGTTCAGAGTTTCTTTAGATCCATAGTTTCCTAAAGACCAGTCTGGAGTACTAGGGAAAGTCCCTTAAACTAAAACTGGCTTCTAGTCCTGAATCTGACTGCAAAATACTCATGTAACTTTAGATAACTCATTGATTCTTCAGCTACTTACTAGCTTCGTAAACCTGAGCTCATCAATTGACCTGTGTTTGCCTCAGTTTCCTCAACTGTAAATTGGGGATAATAAAATGCCTAACTCATATGGTTGTTGTTAGAATCAGATGAGATATTTGTAAAAAGAAAAAGAGAGTTTAGCACAGAGATTGCAATATAGTAATTGCTACATAAATACTTCTTCCCTTCCTTGTCCCTTTCCTAAGTTTCAATTTTCTCATCAGTTAAGTAAAGGGTTCAAAATTAGAATCTCAAAATTGGAAGGAATCCCAAAGTCCATTTAGTCTCACCTTTACCTGTTCCTGTTTCTAACCATTTAACTAATAACATCTTTTACATTAGGAATTAGGTGGAAGCTAAGATGAATGCTTGCTAAATCAAACAGAAATCAAGGTACTTTTTTCCAAGGTTAGAGGCTGTTACCCTCCCTGAAAAAGAAGTCAATCAGTCAACTAATTAATTAAACTAAACTAAACTAATTAAGTTTCAACTATGTGCCAGGAACTGGGGATGCAAATAAAGGCCAAAAAATAGTCCACTCTTTCAAGGAACTCAGAATCTACTGGGAAAGATATCACACAGATAACTAAATACAAACAAGACAAATTAGGGGTAGCCTGGAAGGAAGGCACTAAGATTAAGGAGGACTGGGAAATCCTTTTTGCAAAAGGTAGAAAACTAACTTTGCAAAAGGTAGGAAGCAAGGAAAGCTTCTTTCTCCTCTTATTTTTGACTAAATAGGATTTGAACTCCCATGGCTGTAGATTTACAATGGGGAGTAACTTTGGAGGTCATAGAGCTCAACTCTTCTTCCGAAAATTGAGTTACAAAAACATCTCAGTTTTCCCAGTCTTTTAGAGTGGGGGGGGGTTGAGTCTTTTCAGACATGGTCACCACCCCCAGTTCTTAGATCAAAATACACTAAAGATATCTGTCTAGATACACACATCTCAATTCAGCAGCACTCCAATTCTTTGGGGAACAGGATGCTTGACTCTGATTTAGCACACAACTGAAAATTTTTTCCACACAGATGTTATAAACATTCTTTCTGAAAGTTAGGTATCCTAAATCTAAGGTATTCCAGTAATTTACCAGTATAATAAAACAAAAACTGGTATTTTATGCCTTCTAAGATCTGTTAATTGTATATTTTGTCTTAACTGAGACTTATACTAGCAATATAAGAAGGGTTGTTGTGGTTCAGTACTTTCTCAGTCATGTCCAACTCTGTGACCCTATTTGTAATTTTCTTGACAATGCTTTGTTATTGCCTTCTTCAGCTCATTTTATAGTAGAGATACTAAGGCAAGCAGGATTAAGTGACTTATTTAGGTCATACAGATAGGAAGCATCTGAGGCCAGATTTGAACTCAGTAGGATGAGGTTTTCCTGACTCCAGGTCCCCATTATTCTATACACTGTACCATCTAGCCACTTTATAAGGTGAGTATCATAGGTATTATCTTGATTTTATAAATGAAGAAAAAGAGATTCAGGAAAGCTAACCAATATGGCAAATATTCTTATCTTTTTTATATATAAATACTTTTATCTTTAATCATCACAAGACAGGATTTAATTTAAATCTTCTTTTTTGATACTCCCCTCAACAATACTACTATGAGCACAGGAATCTCCGGTAATATAAACATCCCCAGATCAGAAGATAAAGTTGTCAGACTGCCCTAAAGGAACGCTATCTTGAGACAAGAACATAATGGCTATAAGACCTTAGGAAAAGAGGTTGTGGAAACCTACACTAGAGAGGGAAGCAGGGATGGTATATCCTGATAGCTAGAAAGGAGAGAGAAGAGACACTCATGTCAACACTTGGGACAAATGTCTGGATAACCCTATCTCACTTCATTTTTTGAGCTCCAAACAAGGAACTTACTAAGATAAGTGAATTTATCAAATCATTCATATCTACATGCCATCTTTTGCTATGTCAAGTAAATCTGCTGCTTCCATTTCCTAATAAAGGAAGAGCATGGTACTTGGAGAACGATGGGTAAGTGGGCATGGTTACTTAGAGACAAAAGTTTCAATTGAAAGACTGTATTGTTCAAGGAATAAGGGAATTCAGGTCATAAGGCAGTGGTCAGGAATCCCTTTGTGCCCAGAATTTGAGGGTTTCATAGTTTATACTGTGTTCATATATACAACTGTGTTTGATATAGATCTGCCCATACAGACTTGTGCCTAATTTATTCTTTAGTAAATGCACATGGCTTAAGAATCTCAGTCAGCTCTTCCAGTACCAAAGAGAGACATGGGTGTCTGTCAGCTTGCTGTTAACATGTTACCCTATTACACTGATTTGCTTGCTAAGAGTAAGCAGCCAATTTGCACTGCTTCTGTCAATCACATGCGGTTTGGAAACCTCCACACATTCCAAATACATTCTGTATAAACTAGAGAATCGTATCCTATTTCCATTGGTTGAAATGCACGCACATAAAAGTTGTTTTTCATATAGTGTCATATCAAAGGGGGGAAAGAGGAACCAGTAGTGATCACAGTTAATCAACCTCCTTGTTAGGACTAGGACAGGCTGGGTTTATGCATTCAAATTGCTGCTGCTCTTTAAATTCTGTGTCTCTGAGCTATATGATGTAAAACCTAGAATAGTCTTCACCTCTTGGTAATCTGTAATGCGCTTATTTCCTTGTGGGTCCCATGAGATTTGATTCTCATTCTGAATAAATATAACTTACTATTGTGTGTTTTGTCAAAAAGAAAAGGAAAAAAAACTCCAAAGGCTTCCGGAATGAGAGTGCTCATAAATCTCAGCATATCACTCAATTGACTTTCAGCAAAAAAAAAAAAAAATAATAAAAGAAAAATGAAAATCAATTAAGAGACTGAATGGACCCAGCATGGGGTGGGGCAAAAACCACAGGGAAATAAAGCTTAGCCTAGCAGGTCACCAGGAGTGTTGAGATAGAGGAGAAAAGAAATAGGTAAATTTTTCCTATTGGTGAACTGGATTAAAAAACAAGCAAACAGGAATACTTGGAACTAAATAAAAGGGAGCTCTATTCAAACAAAAATATAGGTACCTGCCATGCTAATGCTAACAGATTGTGTGAGATACTGTTCCTTCAGTTCTTCTTTCCTTTCCCCCATAAGGAAACAGAGGATGCCAAACTTAACTTGAAATGTAGTAAAAAAAAAAAAAAAAAAAAAAAAGCCTTTTTGTATAAACTGTGAACTAGTAGGGTGCCATACACTAGAAAGTAATATAAAGTGAACTTGAACTCTTAATAACAGGACTGATATAGGAAAGGAATAAGGATGACCAAATAATAACTAATTATTTAGTAGGAGCTAGTTGGAGGAAGGAGTGATAATAATAGACTATTACTATAAGACCTATTCATTTATTTATATTTGTATTTTTATATTAAAATATATATTATTACATATATTAATATATACATATTATGTATATTTATAACTGATATAGCCTTAAATCACTCAATTACATTGAATCCCAGTTTCCTTGTCAGTTAAATGTGGGATTTGGATATAAATCATCAACCTTTATATATATATAAATCACGACAATTTCAACAGAATGAGAAATTCCATCCAAAATAACTAATGAATGTATAAAATATTTGGAGATCTGCTTATCAAGATAAAATAGAAATTTTATGAATTCAACTACAAAATGTTCCTCATAGAACTACATAATTTGGACGATTATTAATTTGGCCATGATAATAAAATGACAGTACTATCTAAATTGCTTTACTTATTTATTCCAAGCAATATAAATCAAACTAACAGAGATCCTTTATAGAGCTAACAAAGAATTACAAAATTTATCTGAAAGAATAAGAGATAACAAATGTCATGAAAATCTTTTTCATTTTTTAAGAGTGGGAAGGGAACTTAGTAACAAGTGGCCTTAAGTTATATTATAAAACAATAATCTTAAAAATTATTTGGTACTGATTTTTAAAAATAGAAAAGTTGAGCACAAACTATAGTAGCAAATAAGTAAAGCATCATGGTATTCAATCGACCCAAGAGTTTAGCTACAAGAGTAAGGAATCAATATTCAACAAAAAATAGTTGGGAAAACTAAAAAATAATCTAGCAGAAAATGGATTTTGACTAACATCTCACATCATATTCTACAATAAAGTCCAAATAGATACAAGACTTAGATATAAATGTTAGATATTACATAATAATTAGAGTTTCATGTTGAGGGCGAGGAAGCAAGTTCTTAACCAGGTAGGAGGTATATTAAAAGTGAAACATCTAACTGAGAAATTTTGTTAGTGAATTTCTTGACAGTATTCAAGATCTGTGGAGAAATAATTCAAATGTATAAAAACAAGTCGTTTCCTAATAAGTGAATGGCCAAAAGATATCATTAGGCAGTTCCCAAAATAATGAAAGCAAACTATCAATAATCACATGAAAAATTACTTCAAATAACTAACAATAAGAAAAATGCAAAATAAAACAACTCTTTTTTTCCTTTGTTAATTTTTAGATTATATACGTACATTCATTTTTTACATATTTCCATACGAATCAAAAAGAAGAAACCATGAGCAACAGAATAAAAAAGGGGAAAATAGTATGTGTTGATCCACATTGAATCTCCATAGTTCTCTCTCTAGATGCAGATGGCATTTTTCATCCAGAAGTTATTAGAATTACCTTGAATCCCTGAATTGCTGAGAAGAACTAAGCCTATCATAGTTGATCACACAATCTTCTTGTTGCTATGTACAGTGTATTACTTGCTTTACTCTGATTAGTTCATGTAAATCTTTCCAGGCTTTTCTAAAATCAGCCAGTTCATCATTTTTTACAGAACAATAATATTCCATTATTATCACATAACATAACTTATTCAGCTATTCCCCAATTTTTGAGCATCCACTCATTTTCCAATTCTTTTCTATCACAAAAACATTTTTTCATATGTGGGACTTCTCCTTCTTTAATGATTTCTTAGGGATACAGATCCAGTAGTATACTTCATGCCCTTTTTAATTGGCAAATATGACCAAAAAGCAAAATGGAATGTTGAATGGAACATGTGAGGAAATACACACTTCTGTACTATTGTTAAAGATGTAAATTGATCCAACCATTCTGGAAAGCAATTGAAAAATATATCTAAAAAACGACTAAACTGTTCATACATTTTGAGTGATATTACTACTAGGCATATATACTCTAAAGAGGTCAAAAACAGAGAAAAAGGATCCATATTTTAAGGATATTTATAGTACTATTTTTTTAAGTTGCAAACAATAGGAAGCTAAGGGGTTGCCTGGAGAATGATCAAAAATATGGTTTAGGAATGTAATTTGATATCATTTTGCCATTAAAATGTGCAAAGGCATTGAGACAGAGAATCTCAAAAAAGACTTGTACGAACTAAGGCAGATGAAGCTGAGCAGAATCAGGTGAAAAATTTATATGATTAAACATCAAAAAGCAACTGTGAAACAAATACTTCTATCAATACAATAATCAACCATGGCTTCATAGGACTGATGATGAAGTATGTTTCTCAACTCTTAACAAAAAAAAAAGAAGTGATTGACTAAAAGGGTCAATGAAACACATATTTTTAGACATAGAAGATGTATGGATTTGTTCTGGTTAGCTATATTAATTTGTCACAAGAGAGTTTATTGGATTGCCAATTATTGTGATATGAAAAAAAGTTCTAAATCATTTTTGAGTAGAGAAATAAATGAAAATTAAAACAACTCTTGGATACAATTTCATGCCTATCAGAAATTATAAATGCTGAAGGGGGTGAGGGAAGGTAGGTATACTAATAAACTATTGTTTGTCAACCAAAGTTGTCAACTTGGTCCAACCATTCTGGAAAACAATTTGGAACTATGCCTAAAGAGCTATAAAACTGTATACTCCCTGTATACTCTAGCAATAACTACTAAATCTGTCCTACAAAGAGATCAAAGGAAAGAGAAAAGGACATGCATGTACAAAAATATCTATATCAGCTCTTTTATGATGGCACAGAATTAGAAATTGAGGGGATGTTTATCAATCAGTTAATGGTTGGACAAATTATAGAAAAATAGTACTCCAAGACAATTATATACCATAAGAAATTATGGGGGGGACTTCAGGGGAAAGAAAGTGACAAGACCTAAATGAACTGATAAAAATTGAAGTGAAAAGATCATTGTGGACAATAACAATAATGTTCTAAATAATGATCAATTGTAAAAGACTTGGTTACTCAGATCAATACAACAAAATTCCAAAGACTCATGATAAAAAAAAATACTATCCATCTCCAGAGAGAGAAATGATGAACTTTGAGTTCAAATTGAAGTATAATTTTCTGACTTTTCTTTTCTTTTGCAATATGGCTAATATTGATATATTTTGCATAATTTCACATGTATAATTGATATCATTTTGCTTTTCTTCACAATAGGTGGGGAAGGCAAAGAAGGGAGAAAGAGAATCTAGAACTTAAAATTTTAAAAAAGTAAATAATCCTAAAAACAAATAATTAATAATGAGAGAAAAAAGTTCTTTATAATTTAGGGATGGTGGTGAAAGAACAACAAAAATACCTATGTTATGATATTAAAAGTTTAATATATAATCCTTTTATTCCCCTTTTAATGTATCTATTTTAAAATTAAATACAAAATAGAAAAACATTGTCATGTGCATAGCAAAACACTAGGATTTTTTTTCCCTTTTGCATAAGGAAATGCACAAGTTTATTATTGCTTATAAAATGAGGAGGAGGGATGAACTACATGATATCTAAGGTCCTTTCCAGTTAAATATTATGATATTTGCTATCAGAGGAAAGAGATCCACGTATGAGTCATGAGTTGGTACTCTTAGATTATAAAATGGAGGGAACTAAAAGATTAATAAATCAATAAAGAAATCAATTGGCGGGGGGCGGAGCCAAGATGGCGAACTGCAGACAGCTTTCTCTGTGAACTCCTGGGACCTTCCCTCAGACCCAGACAAAGTGAGCCTTCCAACTGGTTTTTGAGTGAGGGCTCTGCCAAACATTTGGACTACAACACACTTCTATCAAAATTCTACCTTGAAAGAACTCCGGAGAAGGTTAACCTCAGGGGAAATAGGCCGCTGGTCGCAATCAGACTCCACCCAGGGTGGAAGTCAGGGCTGCTATAGAGGGGCGGATTTTAGGCACCCAGGAAGCCCCTGGGAGACGCCTGGGCCACTTTCCTCTGCTTGTGGGCAGGTGCTTTGGCAGATCTGCCTTTGGTAAAGGGTGGATTGAGAGCAGCTGAAAACGTGGTCCTAGTGCAAATCTAGCCCGACCAGCCTCAGACCGCAAGTCAACTCGGCAAACTGCCCCAGGGCAAATAAAATTGTTGCAGTTTTCTCTGCTTTTGACCAATATCCCAACTTTAAATCATGAGCAAGAAGCAGAAGAGAGCTCTCACCATAGAAAGCTTTAACAGAGAAAAAATAGAACAGTCCCCAGATCCTGACATTATGAAAACAATCCCAGATGAAGCCACAAAGGCAGACTTAAGTTGGTCTCCCTTTCAGAAGGCTTACCTGGATGATTGCATTAAGAATCTCAAAAGAGAGCTAGAAGAAGAATGGGGAAATAAATTGAGATCAGGGCAACAGAAATATCAAAAACTGGAAAATAGGACTGGTGAATTGGAAAAAGAAAACAGTTCA
>JAJPUD010003764.1:8020-121493 GCA_023553655.1 Myrmecobius fasciatus
GTTATAGGTACTCTAAATCAGGCATTTTGCTAAGCCCTGGGGATACAAAAAGAGGCTAAAGACAGTCCCTGCCCTCAAGGAGCTTACTATCTAATGTAGGCAACAACAAACAAATATAAACAACTGGACTAAATATGGGATAAATAGGAAATAATTAAGAGAAGGAAGATACTACAATTAAAGGGAATTGACAAAGGTTTCCTCTGATGATCCAATTTTAGCTGGGACTTGAAGGAAGTTAGGGAAACCAGGAGGCAGAGAGGAGAAAGAGCATCTCAGGCATGGGAAGATAACAAGAGAAAATGCTGATCACCAAAGATTTTTATTTTATTTTTTGTCTGTAATGTAGGGTGGAGGTGGGACAAACTGATTAAAGAAGTGGGAAAGTTTGGGTCCTTAAGTATAAGACTGTTATAGTTTTTTCCCCAAACTCTTTAAGTCAGATCCCAAATTTGAGAAAGGACTTTAAACTCTGTGATTTGAGAACCAAGTAACCAATCCTATTATTTCAGTTCTAATCTCCCTGCTCCAGTCTCTTTCTACTCTACAGCCTATTACACTGACTCTGGGAAGGTAAAGGGGGGTGAGGTAGACAAGGAGACACTCCAATTTCAGGCTGATCCTGGATTGTCAAAGTTCAAAGTTTTGGTTCTGCAATAGGACATCAACATCTTAGATATTTTTCTCTTTCTCTATCTTTAGTTTGCCCCTCTTAGGCACTAGACTAGGCAAGAAAGTAGAAAGTAGACAAAGTCAGGTGCTGGGGACAATTGTATATTTTTGTATCAGTCAAATGGCAAAAATGACCCACCAAAAGCAAGAAACACCAGTTTTATATCCACAAAGTAAGTGGTGGATATGGGGTTTTGTCGTTATTTTCTCTCATTTCTTTTTCCATCAACTTTTCTAAAGTGGAATTGGAAGATTTGGGACTTCTTAAATGGTACAGAGTTTTTGTATGCAATTAAGCCATATAAATCCATATAATTTGGGAGATGGCATTTGTCTTATCAAAAATTTTTACAAAATTAACTAACAAAGAAGCCCCAAAGAATATTATATTTTTTATAGTCTTTCAGTTTGTTGTAAAATAATAAATATGTGGGGCAGCTAGATGGTGTAGCAGATAGAACACCAGCCCTGAAGTCAGGAGGACCTGAGTTCAAATCTGGCCTCAGACACTTAACGTGTCCTAACTGTGTGAACCTGGGCAAGTTACTTAACCCCACTTGCCTCAGCAAAAAGCAAAAAATAAAAAAAATAATAAAGTTGTGATCCATTGGTGAATGTCACTTGTGAAAGTTTTCTTATTCCCCTACTAATAAATAAACTTATCAAAAATGCCTTTGATTCACAGATAATTCTTATAAAGATTTTATATAAAGGAGAAACAGTATCTGTCAGTAGATACTGAATTTTTTTTTTTTGGTCTCCTTTTTTCCCCAGTATTAATAGAGTCTAACCTTTTTTTCTTTTCCAAACACCTTTTTTTTTTTTTTTTGCCTTTTTTCCTATGCAGACACCTTTTTGAGATGACTCATAAAGATTTTATAGAGACAGAAGAGTAGGGATATGTCAGTGGCTACTGATGTTTTCTCTGTCATTTTTGGGAGGTATCAGTAGGGTCCAGCATTTTCCCCATACCTCTTGTTATCTTCCCCTCTTTCAGAAACTTTATATATTGCCCCTCAGTGCCTGCAGTATAAATTTCTTCTATATCTACTTGATTCAGTCCTGCTGCTTTTCTCATTTTTATCCTTTTTGGGTCATTTTCCCCTACTCTATAAGCAGAACAGTAGAGTTAGGATCCAACTATGATGGTTCCATTGCCCTTGATGGAGAAAACATTATAACATATTTTGTCATAATGAATTTTGCAAATATTTTCCATTCTTATCCTGTTTGTGATCCTCCTTTCATTTTTGCCCTTAAATGGCCTTGAGATGACTTTGTATAGTTAGGATATCTTACCACACTTTCTTTAAACTGATTTCTCTTCTGTTTCTTTAGATCATCATCCACTATACTTTTTTTTAAAATAAGATTTTACAGATAACTTTACATTCTAGCCCACCTTTGCTTTTGGCAGCTACCTCTTGAAATATGTCAAGTTATAGAATGTTTGCTGATTAGGGAGCTTTCTGAGCTCTTTTGCTATACTTATTTGTGGCAACTGATTTACATTAAACATTCTATTTGCTGTCAATGGCATTCTTTTGCCCATTTAAAATTTTTCAGTTGCTTATTTAAATAGTTAGGGTTAAATTGTTTTCTTTGTACACCATATCTTTTTCTCAATATTTTTCTTTTTTTTTATTGCTTTTTACCAATTCTGATCTTAGCTTCCATGACTAAATAATCTGGCTATACACAAATACTGATTCATAAATAATCATTTATTACATAAATAAGTCTTTATCAATTCATCTTTTGTAACTCAGAGGAGACAATCCAAAGGGATGAAAAACCCCTCCTTTAAAACACACATTATCACAGGGCAGGATTTTTTCTGCTGCTAACTTTCTATATGTACTTGGCCAATAATAATAATAACTAGTACCTCATTTTGTTCACAACAACTCTGTAAGGCAGTTTCAATTGCTATTATCTGCATTTTACAGATGAGAAAATTGAGACTGAGACAACAAGTGAACTTGCCTAGTGTTATGGAGCCCAAAAATGTTTGAGGCAGGACCAAAGTCTATCACTCTATTCCCTCTATCTGTCTATCTTTAGTCCCAGGTGTGGAAGCACCTCTGGAATTTAGGTCTCATCTGTACTGGAGGTAATAGAGAGACGATATGTTTGTTCAGTAGTTTCAGGGGTTTTCTTCACAAAGATACCAGATTGGTTTGCCATTTCCTTCTCTAGCTCATTATAAAGATGAAAAAGCTTAAGTGACTCACCCAGAGTCACATAAGTGTCTAAAGCTGGATTTGGACTCAGAAATTCTAGGCCTGGTGCTCTATCCGCTGTACTATCTAGCTGTCCCTAAACAATAATCTAGGTCTAAAAGCATCCATCTGTCACAAAAATGAATATATGTTGCTGGGTCAGTCTTATTTTTTCACTTTAGAATTACAGGGTTAAAAAAAGGCCAGTTTAATTTTAATATTTGATGTTCTGAAGTTAGATTCATTTCCACTGTCTTTCCTAGAATCTCTGCTGATTCTGTGCTCAATTCCCATTTCTGTTTATATTTCTTTTCTTACAGGGCATGGTTGAAAAATGGCTTCTTCAGGTGGAACAGATGATGCTTGCCAGTATCCGAGAAGTGCTTAAGAAAGGGATTGAAGCTTATGCTGAGGTAAAGTCCATTCTAGAGCCTGCATCCAGGCTGATGGAGTTAAGCTTTTGGTGGGATCCATAAAAAACTTCAAAGGTCATCAACTCCAGCCCCCTCATTTTACAGCCAAGGAAGGGGAAGTCAAGAAGTTAAGTGATTAACCCAAAGTCAGGACAGGGTGGCAGAGCCATGGTTGGAATTTTTAGCTCCAAATACAGTGCTCTTTCCATCTCACATCACTGAGAATTAGAAAAGGCTCACAGAAGGGATCTGGTATTAATTCTATTTTCTCCTGTTTTGTCATGGGATACAGGACAGGTCATCTAACCTTTCTGTGCCTGGTTCTCCTTTCCCATGAGGACTGGGATTCATGGGAAGGTGAACCAATGAAGCTGATAGTGAAATCTTTACTAGTATAAGCATTAAGGAAGGCAAAACTGATAGGGCTTCTCTCAAAAACAATCATTAGGATTATTATGTCTCTCGGGTCACTTAAGTTCTTGCTAGGGGTTGGAATGAACACTAATTCTATTTTGAAAATTTCTTATTTTTTCATTGTCTTAGATCCAAATAGAACATTAAGATTATTAAGTTATGTTTGCTTGCCATCAGCTAAGCGTCTGAGAAACTCTATCCACCCTAAAATAGTGAGGATTTGATGGATTATCCCTCCCAGGCATTTGTTTTGTAAAAAAGGAAACTAGAGAGCATGATGTATAACCCAAATAAATTAATCACCAGTGGTGGAATCTCAAACCTCTTTCAACAGTGTTTGAAGGGGAGGAAAGTGTTCTTTGGTTTTGTTTTTGGTTTTGTTTTTGGGTTTTTTTTTGTTGCTGTTGTTGTTGTTGTTGTTGTTTTAAACAGTCTCATGTACATTCTTCAGAGGGATTACACCCTTTTAGGGACCTTCTTTATTTTTCTAGGAATAAGACCAATGTGGCTTGTGTTGCGTGAAAAGAAAAAAGATTAACTCTCCTCTTCACAGAGATGGAAGACATTCTAATGACCTTTACATATCTTATCATGTTTGGTTTTTTTGCTTGTTTTGTTTGTTGGAGGGGGCCCCAAGAGGAGGCAGCTTAGTAGGAAAGTAATAGAGAGCTGGACTTTGAGTCCAGAAAGACGTGAATTCAAATTCTCTGTCTGACACTTAGATTTTGTGTGACTGTGGACAAGACATTCCAACTCTTTTAGCTTCATTTTCCTCATCTGTAAAATGAAGGGTTTGGTTTTAGTGACCTTTAAGAATTCCCCTCCCATTCTAAACTTATGTGATCTCTGACTTTTCATAGGTTCTTCGAAAGCAGTGGGTTCTGGAGTGGCCTGGACAAGTTGTAATTTGTGTCTCATCTGTCTACTGGACAAAGGAGGTGTCTGAGGCTATTGTAAACAGTACTTTACCGGTGAGCTCAGCACAAATCACTTCTGCTCTTCCAAGATGCACCTTGGTCCCTGGAGGACAAAGCAGAATTCCCAGAGACTTGGGGGATTTCCTGGCAATCTTCTCTACTTCCCTCAGAAGTAACTCTGAAAAACATGGATTGATGTTCCCCTTCTTCCATTTTACACACTCCTTTTCCCCAATGCCAATGTCAGCAGCCAAACCCATTCATAAGCAGGAAGCTTTTCGTAGAGTAATGGGAAGAAGTAGAGTACCTAATTCATTTTATTTCCCCTACCCAATATTCTCTTCAGCCTCAGATGAGTATGGGTACCACATTCATTTGTCCAGCTGACGAAAGCCACAGGGAAGTTGTTCTCACTCATAAGCTCTAGAGCTCACTCCTATAATTTTATCTTTTCTCTTTGTCCCGTATCTACTCTTGATCTGGCTGACTTAGTAGGCAAGACTTATTCCAGTGAAGATGCAAGTTCAAGACAATTGATCCTAGATCATAGAATGTTAAGCATTGAAAGGGACTTTAGTAATCTTCTGGTTCAACATCAGGGAACTAGGTGATGCAGTGTATAGAACAATGAAGCTTAGAATCAGGAAGATTCATTTTCATGAGTTCAAATCCAGCTTCATACACCTACTCTGGGCAAGTCACTTCACCTTGTTTGCCTCAGTTTCTTCATCAGTAAAATGAGCTGGAGAAGGGAAGGGCAAAGCACTCCAGTATCTTCTTCTCATAGTTTGGGCTTTTTGAGGCTCAGAGAAAGAAGCCAGGAAAATAGGAAAAACAATAAATATCTCTTCTCATATGCACCCCTCACAGGCATTTCTGGAAAAAAGTAACCAGCAGATTGCTGAGATTGTTGAGCTGGTTCGGGGTAAATTAAGCGGTGGAGCTCGGCTGACACTGGGAGCCCTCACAGTCATTGATGTCCATGGTAAGCATGGAGTTTTCTCACCTGGCATAAGAGAGATTCCTGCAGTCCACAAATATGAGATCCCACAGGCCAAAAGAAGAGCAGCAGCCTGAGGTTCTCTTCCACAGGGAAGGAAGGCATCTGCCAAATGAAATGAGAACAACAATCTGTATCTGTGTGTATTTGTTTTGTGGCTATGTCCCTACCCTTTCTACCAATTAAGGGTTCTGCCCACAGCATTCTTAGAACCTGAACTGTTCCTAAGAGTAAGCTCTCCTGATCCTGCTTTTCAAGGACAATACAGAAAGGAATATAATAGGCAAAAACATTTATTAAGCACTATATGCCAGACACTGTGCTCAGTGCTGGGAATACAAAGAAAAGGCAAATTTTTTTTTAAATAGTTCATACTTTCATGAAACTCACATTCTCTTGGGGAAAATGACATACAAATAATTATGTATATATAATATATATATAGCATAAATGGAAGATATGAAGCAGGTGACCAACTGCTAAAGACAGGATTTCACTGAGTCTTGAAGGCAGGAAAGCTAAGAAGCAGAGAAAGTATTTTAGTAAAATGGAATGGTCAGTGCAAAGGATGGGCTAATGAAGATGGAATTTTGTATTTGAGGGACAGTAAAAAGGGAATGATCACTGAATCTCTAGAGTATATGGACAGGTAAGATGACCAGAAAGGTAGGAAGGAGCCAGATTAGGAAGGATTTTAAAAAACAAACAAGAAAATTTTATATTTAGTCCTGGAGGAGGACCATTGGGAGCCAATGTAATTTATTGAGTAGGAGAATAACAGGGTCAGCTGTGCACTTTAAGAGAAACTGTTCTGTGTTTATATACAATCAGTATAAATTGTTCCCTCACACCTAACCATCTCTGATTCTGAAACAACTACTTCCTTCCCTCTTACATATACTTCCTTCAGATTTTATTTTTCCCTTTAGTGATATCTTCACCTTTTCCCCTCCAGCGGTTATCCTTGGTGTTCATATGAATCTCCTTTCACCTGTATAAAATGTTAATGAGTGTGGGGAGAAAGGGTGAGTTGGATCCATCCAACATAATTAGCCTTCCTATACCTCTTTAGTGATGACCCTTAAAATGATCATAGACAAATATAGACCTAGCAATCAACTTTGAAACTTGTTCTGATCCAAGGCATACAGTAAAGGCTGGACAATAAATTCTTTTGCAAAATTTTCCTCATAGGCCAAAGAAGTTGAATTTTTGGCACCATCACAGACATCCCATACTGACTCTATGAGCTTTCTGGAGATTAATGACCAAAGGTCATGTAACTCTTTCCTGCCTCTCAGAAACAACCATTACTACCTGTGAGGGGAAAGAATAAACTGACAATGGGATTTTTAGGGTTCCCAGATTAAAAAATAAGAGTGAACTCTGTGCCTAAGGTTCCATTTTATGATGAATGCCTTCAAACCTATTCATTGACTGAGAAGCTTAGAGGTTGTCCCAGTGCATGGGGTTGTAAGAGAGACAGGTTTTATGATTTTCTAGAGAAAAAAAAAAGATTAGAAGAAAGGGGGAAAGGTGTTGGGAGTTTAATGAGGAATCTTAATCACAATGTTTCTGTGTCCTGATTCTCGATTGGTCTCAGTAAAGTCTCTCTTATTTATGTAAGGGAGTCGACCTTGAAAACATGGGATCTAGTCACCTCCCAAACTATTTCACTAGCTTTAAAAGATGCAACCAAATCATTAGATTTCTTTATGAGGTACAGATTAGTCTTTTGAATGATTTATAAAGGAAGCAATAATGATGAAGAATGACAGACTATGTTTCAGGGTGAATTTTTAAAAAATCAGCTCAATAAGTCAAGGAGACAGCTTAGATTGGGGATGGGTAGAAGACACCCTGAAGCTGGAGAAAGGGAACCCATAAAAAGTAACTTAGAGCTTGAAAGAACAAAAGTTTAGAGAAAAGGAGACAACATAAAGAAAGAAACTTGGTCTTTAGAAGTCAAACTTCTTAGGTTGGATAGACCTGAGGTTTGTGGGGATAGAAGCTATGTTGTTGGATCACCCTCTTCCCTCATAATAAAAACACAAAATCACAGACCCCAAGACAACAACCTATATCTTCTCTTTCCCTTGAGCATCTTTATGGGAGCCTGAAGCCTTTTCCTATGTATACAGGGGAAGTTTATTTATCTTTCTTCAAGTACAGTCAAAAAGCACCTACTCTTTGTGTTAGTTACTGTGCTAAGCACTGACAAATAAAAATGAAATGAAATATAATGAATAATTATGAATGAAATGAAAATAAATATGAAATGAAAAATAAATAAAATGAAAAAATTGTACCTGCCCTCAAATAACTCATAATCTAATGGGGATAACATGCAAACAGCTATAAATAAGCAAGACATATACAGGATGAATTGGAGATAATCTCAGAGGATTTCTTTGCTTTAAATGTTTACTTTGGGCAGCTAGGTGGCACAGTGGATAGAGCACCAGCCCTGAAGTCAGGAGGACCTGAGTTCAAATTTGGTCTCAGACATTTAACACTTCCCAGCTGTGTGACCCTGGGCAAGTCACTTAACCTCAATTGCCTCAGCAAAAAGCAAAAAAAAAATAAAAAAAAAAAGTTTACTTTGTCTTTGTAAACATCATTAGCCATCTGTCTTTGTAAGTCTGGGTATACAGTTTAGAAAGATAGTTTTCAAGTTGCTCCAAATCACTATTGATCAGAGAAATGCAAATTAAGACAACTCTGAGGTACCACTACACACCTGTCAGATTGGCTAAAATGACAGGAAAAGATAACGATGAATGTTGGAGGGTGGGACACTAATACATTGTTGGTGGAACTGTGAACGGATCCAACCATTCTGGAGAGCAATTTGGAGCTATGCTCAAAAAGCTATCAAACTGTGCATACCCTTTGACCCAGCAGTGTTTCTACTGGGCCTATATCCCAAAGAGATCTTAGAGGAGGGAAAGGGACCCACGTGTGCAAGAATGTTTGTGGCAGCCTTTTTTGTAGTGGCTAGAAACTGGAAACTGAAGGGATGCCCATCAATTGGAGAGTGGCTGAATAAATTATGGTATATGAATGTTATGGAATATTATTTTTCTGTAAGAAACGACCAGCAGGACGATTTCAGAGAGGCCTGGAGAGACTTGCATGAACTGATGCTGAGTGAAATGAGCACCAGGAGATCATCATACACAGCAACAACAGTATTACATGATGATCAATTCTGATGGACATGGCTCTCTGCAACAAAGAATTGTCTCAAACCAGTTCCAATTGTTCACTGAAGAAAACCATATACACCCAGAGAGAGGGAAATGAAATATGGACCACAACGTAACATTTTCATGATCTCTATTGACATTTGCTTGCATTGTGTTGCCTTTCTCTGATTCTTTTTTTTTTTCTTGTAGATAGGATTTTTCTTGCATAACTTCTCAAGAATTTCAACATTATTAACATGTAGTGGACTTCCTGCCATCTAGGGGAGGGGAGGAGACTGGGGGTAAAATTTGTAATGGAAAACTTTGTAAAGATCAATGCTGGGGAACTAACCATACATATGTTATACAAATAAAAAGCGTTAATTAAAAAAAAAAGTAAGAAATTAAAAAAAAAAAAAAAAGAAAGATACTTTTCATTAAAGTGTTGGCTGAGGGGAGGATTATTCTGAGAGAAGAGATACAGTGAGGTATTTGACCAGAAGCTCTCTGTTTGGCTGGGGATTTGTAGCTAAGAAAATGATAAAAAGAATTACAATTCCTTTGTTACTTTCCAAAGTGTTTTATACTCAAGAAACTGTTGTGAGCAATGAATCAGAAAGGGGAAGGGACCAATAGTAGTGGCTGAATAACCCTGCTCACCACACCACATCCATTTAATACTGCCAAACATGTATTTGAAGATGCATATATAATATCCTGCAGAAAGGTTGACTTTCTATTCTGGGATTTGGAAAAACATAGTAGTTGAGGAAAACTCTTGGTGTGAAAACTAGAGGTTGGTGGAAGGTAAAAGATGATCTTCATTTATTAAAAGACAAGTTAATTTTTTAGGCATGATTTAATTAAAATCTATTTGAAGACAGAGGGTGATCTAATTCACCTGGGTTTCCTTTATGCCTGAGGTATCCACTACAAGTGGATGATATTTATTCTGAGTTTTTAATAAGGGAAGAAAGAGAGAGATAGAAAGAAACTGTTCATTGTTATGTGTGTATCTGTGTATCTGGACAGCTCGTGATGTGGTTGCCAAATTAGCTGCGGACAAAGTCGCAGATCTGAATGACTTCCAATGGATCTCCCAGCTTCGCTATTATTGGGAAAATGGGGATGTGGTTGTAAGAATGATCACTACAGAAGCTTTGTATGGCTACGAATACTTGGGGAACTCCCTCCGGCTGGTGATTACCCCTCTCACTGACCGATGTTACAGGTAAATTTTGATAATCCCTGTGGCATGGTTTCACCTTTCAAAACGAAGTCCAATACCTCTCACCGGCTGCCTCCTCCTCTGCAGGACATTACTCCTGGACAGAACTCTTTTTTTTTTTTTAATTTTATTTTATTTGCAAAACATATGTATGGGTAATTTTCAACATTGACCCTTGCAAAGCTTTCTGTTACAAAATTTTCCCCCCTTCTCCCTACCACTCCCCTAGATGGCAGGATATCCACTACATGTTAATTATGTTAAAATATTTGGCAAATCGAATATATGTATACATATTTCCAAACTTATCATTGTTGTGCAAGAAAAATCGTATCTACACAAAAGACATATCAGATAAAGGAAACACAATGTAAGCAAACATCAATAGAGAGCATGAAAATGTTATGTTGTGGTCCACATTTCACATCCCTCTATCTGGGTGTATATGCTTTCTTCACTGAACAATTGGAAGTAGTTTGAAACATTTCATTGTTGAAGAGAGCCATGTTGGACAGAACTCTTTAGAGAAAAAATTGAATGGAATAGGAATTTGACATGGGCCCAGTGGCCTGTAAGAGAATACCACAATTTAGTTCTAGGTACCACAATTTATGAAAGATTTTGACTTTGTTTAGTCAGCCAAAATGGTGAAGAGATTCAAAACCACACCAAATAATGATCAGTTGAATTGAATGGCGGTGATTAATTTGGAGAATGAAAAAAATTGGGGGTACATAAAAGTCTGCAAGTAGAAGTTTTAAGTAGGAATATTTTAGAGATTCCTGTTCAAATTTGAGTTGTACCAAACTAGAAGTGTTTACCTCACAACACTCCCTGAATCAGATTAAAACATATTGGGGAAACACTTAACAAAACAAATAAAAATACAATAGAGTATAGATAATGATGATATGTAGTTTTCTAAATCAATAGATGGATTGTAGGGATCCTTCTATGTGCTTTAGCAACCTTATTTCTATTTTGAGTTTGACAGCAGTGGACCAGATAGCCAAAGAAAATCCCTCCCAGCTCTGAGATTCTATAATTCTATGTATCCTCCTCTTTCACAGAATTTCAGCTGAAAGCAGTTTTAGATTTATAGACATCTAGTGAGGGAGAACATGCTTTCTCCAAAGTCAATTCATCTTAATTTTGGATTCTTTTGATTGTTAAGTTTTTTGTTTGTTTGTTTTTCCTTATATCAAGCTTAAATCTTTTTCTCTGAGACTTTTACTTAATGTTTGTAGTCAGGTCTTCTGAGCCCAAGAAAAGCAAGAGTAAATATTTCCTCTTCCAGCTTTCAAATAGGAAAACTAGAAGACAGCTATAGTGCCTTCCTTAACTTTTCTCTTCTTCAGGATAACTGCTCCCAATCCCTTCCACTGAGCTTCATATTACATAATTTCAAAGCCTAATCATCTTGGACATACCCTTTCCTGAATGCCCTTTGGTCCATAACATCCTCCCTACAATAAAGCATCCAAAATGGAACAAAATATTCAAGATCTTGTCCAATCTAGGACATTCATAGTAGAACTATGATTTCTCTTTGTCCCAGCCACCATGCTTCTCAATGTCTTTTAAGGTTTCCTCACTCTTCCAACATGAGAGGACCAAACTGAATTCCAGTAGATACTGTTCAGAGGCTTGCCATTTGACAACTCTGTCCACCCTTCCCAATCTACTGCTATAAAAGATTTTCTGATTCAAGACTACTTTAGGAAGCTAATGCAACAGCACTTTTTGGTGCTTTGTATCTACTGTAAGTTTAAGTTGATACTCTTGAAGAAAGGGTACCATTGGCTGCAAAATACAGCACTAGGTATATTAATCAATTGTAATTCTCCATCTGTGCAAAATGGATAGGTATGATGCTGAAAGCTATTATTACTCCCTATTCTTTCAAGAGCTTGGGATTCATAGTTTAAAGGAAACTTCTTTATTTGCAAATTGATGTGTTTGAGGTATAGCACACCAAGTGATGAGACTGATGTCGGCAATTGGTGCCAAATATTGGGGTTCAGTCATGTGAAGAATTCACAATGGCCTTTCTCCTTTGCCAAAAGATATTTTTATTTATGATGAGAAGTTACAGACAAAATGAAGAGATGTAATAGACATCAGGAATGGTAAATATGAAATAAAGTTTGGAAGAGCATAGTTAGCAAAGAAAGGTATTTTAATAATTAACAATTGGAAAAACACATTTCCTAGTAGAACTCACAATCAACCAAGAGAAAAGGAGTACTCCATGAAGTGGGAGTACACCATTGACCGGCAGGCTAACTCCAGAGAAGCTCTTAGCACCTTAAAAGAGTTAATTAGCTATATGGGAGAAAGACACTATGAGATAGAGTCCTGATGGATTATAACCTAGCAAAGATGGAATAGGCCATGGCAGATTTATAGAGGAAATTTAACCTCAGGGTTTAACATAAGAAAGCTGAGATTAGGACCAAAGAGCATACTATGATTATTTTTGTTTTGAGAAATTTGAGGTCAGAGAGACCCAAATTCAAATTTTATCTCAGACATTTACTCGCTCTATGACTTGACAAGTTAATCTCTTTTTGGCTCAGCTTCCTAATTTGTAAAATGGAGATAAAACCTATTTCATAAGGTTGTTATGAAGATAAAATGAGTTCATGTATAATGCTTTGTAATCCTTAAAGACTATATAATTGCTAGCTGCTTTTATCATTATCATCAGCCTTTAAGTGGCTAGTTAGATGGTCTTCAATTCTGAATAAGGATAACTCAGCTCCACAACTGTTCTCCCAGGAACTTGTAATCAGCTGGGTTGTATCCAAATTTGAACAGGAAATGGGAGTGGGGCAGTAATGACATCTCTGGATTTTGATAAAAACTAGAGAATTCTATTGGGCCCAGCATATATTGAGCTATTTGGTTTAATCTTTGGCTTCTAATATCTCTGGAGAAAATCATTATGTAGATTGGGGAAGGCTTACTCAATGGATAACAGCTTTACTGGAAACTCTCCCTGCCCTATAAACTCTAGGATTCAGTGAATGACCTTGTTCTCTTTAGGACTTTAATGGGAGCTTTGAAACTGAATCTTGGGGGTGCCCCAGAGGGTCCTGCTGGGACAGGCAAAACAGAAACTACAAAAGATCTAGCCAAGGCCTTGGCTAAGCAGGTAATGAAAATAATATTACCCTGATCCTCTTGGTTACTTCCTGTCCCTTTGAAGAGCTTTTTATACAAGAGAGACCTTGAAACTCAAGATTACAACAGGATTGTAAAGGGGGAGAGGGGTTGGAAACTACACATTGAACAGAAGGTTGATCTAGGAAGCATCATGCTATAAGGGAGTCAAAGCCCTGGGTTCAAATTTTCTAATGCTTAACTCTATGACAGGATACAATTGTTTGAACTTTCTAGATTTCCATTTCCTCATCTTTAAAGTGAAGGCCTCGGTGAGCTCTGAGATCAATTCTAGATCTAAATCTAAATCATATGAGCATTCTAATTATGATATTCTAGCATTCTCAGGAAGGAATGGAGAGCCAAATTGGATTGGGAAGCAGTGACGTTTGTGCTATTTTCCTCCCTGTCTTTAGTGTGTGGTCTTCAATTGCTCTGATGGTCTGGATTACAAAGCCATGGGAAAGTTCTTCAAGGGCTTGGCCCAAGCTGGAGCATGGGCCTGCTTTGATGAATTCAACAGGATTGAGGTAACTATTGATGGCAAAACATGGGAGTGCAGGAAAAAAAAGGGAAGGAGGAATTGATGAATCTGAATTCTATTACTTAAGAAGCCCTTACTTACATTGTTAAACCTATCTTTCAGAGCACCTAGGACATAGTAAGTACCTGATTAATACTTATTGATTTTATTTAATTTTGAAATATAACTACCACTGAGGAAATAATTTATAACTTTCCCCATCTCATAAATGCATTCATACACATATACAATCACACACATACAGTTATATGTACACAAATATAAGCACACATGTACTTTGGCAAGTCATTTCTCTCTGGTTCTTAAGTAGTTGAATTTTCAAGGCCTTTTCTAGTTTTATTTTATTTTTTTGCTGTGGCAATTGGGGTTAAGTGGCTTGCCCAGGGTCACACAGCTAGGAAGTGTTAAAAGTGTCTGAGGCTAAATTTGAACTCAGGTCCTCCTGACTTCAGGGCTGGTGCTCTATCCATTGTGCCACCTGCCCCACCTTTTCTACTTCGAAATCCTATTATCTATCACACACTTATATATTCTCTTATTCTCTGCTAATAGCCAAGTCCCTCTTCTAGTTTTTCATTGAGAAGTTTATAGCTTAATTTTGGCATTCCTTAGTAATCTTAAAATCCATTTCTCAGTTAATTAAGAGTATTTCTTAAGTGATTAACGTGCTGCTTTAGGTAGTTAAATATTTTTTTTTCCTGGAAAATACTTTGTTGTATTGAGATGGGAGTGAGAGGTTCTGTAGCAAGTAGTCATTCTTCTCACCCTAGGTGGAGGTGCTGTCTGTAGTGGCCCAGCAGATCCTCAGCATTCAACAGGCTATCATCCGCAAGCTCAAGACTTTCATATTTGAAGGCACTGAACTCTCTTTGAATCCTACTTGTGCTGTCTTCATTACCATGAATCCTGGGTATGCAGGTCGGGCAGAGCTTCCTGATAATCTCAAGGTAAATGCTTGGTGTTATGGAATTGGGGCAACTATCATTCATAGTGTGACATTATTAGAATATTTGATACTAGGTATAAGTTCCTTTTTTGTCAATGTTCATTGTTTATTTTTTTGCTGCTTAATATGACCCTTCCCTGAGTATCTCTCTAAGGCAGTGTAATATAACAGAACCTGGCCTTAAGAGACAGAAAACCAAAATTCTTATGCCAGTCTTTCCATAATTAGCTGTGTGAAAGGTCCCTTCATCTACAAAAGTGCAATAGGAACAAATGTCCTACCCACCTCCCAGAAATGTCTTTTAAAAACCAAAGGAGATCATAGATGCGAAAGTATCTTGGGAAGTTTAAAATTCAGTACAATTATAAAATATTATATTCATATTTTGTCATTCTTTTTAATTATATTGATACCCTAACCTGAACTATCAGTATCTCTGTGAAGCCTCTGTAATTATTTTTTAAAACTTTTTTCTTTAATTATCAACTAGTCTTATGATTTGTTTTTTTGATCCAACAATTCTTTAAATTATTTAATTTCTATGGAAATTTGAATCTTTTATTCAATGATCCTTTATTGAGTACATTTTTATTGAGTTGTCACTAAAAATATCATTAACATTTCTGCTTTTCTGTATTTTATGTAATTTTTGTGCTCTAAGATATGACAGAATTTTGTAAAAAAAAAATGTTATACACAGCTGAAAAAAGTATTTTGTATTTTTACTCCTTTATATTTTTGAATTGTAAATTTTGAAAATTTCCCAGATCTACCATATCTAATTTTTCTAAAATTCTTCCCACATCCTTAATTTTTTTTAATAATAATTGTCATTAGATTTGCCTAGATCTTGAACAGTTATATTGAAGTCTTTGACTGTTTTGCTGTTTACTTCCACCTTTAACATATTTACCTTATTTTTAAGTGCTTAGATGATATCATACAATAGATATATTAAATATTGATATTATTTCCCTATCTATGGTTCCTTTAAGCACAATGTACTTTCCCTATTTATCTTTATTTTAAAACAATTTTTTTGTTATTGTTTTATTTGAGATTATAAGTTGTTACTCTAATGTTTTAAGTTTACTGGGGCATGATAAATTCTGTGTTAGTTCAGCCATTCAATTTCCACTCTGAAAATTAAAAATTCTTTTCTTTTAGTTTTAATAGTATTTTATAAATTTCCCCAATTATATGTTGACAATTTTTAACATTCTTTTTTTTTTTTTTTTTTGCTGAGGCAATTGAGGTTAAGTGACTTGCCCAGGGTCACACAGCTAGGGAATGTTAAGTGTCTGAGACCAGATTTGAACTCAGGTCCTCCTGACTTCAGGGCTGGTGCTCTATCCACTGCTCCACCTAGCTGCCCCTTAACATTCATTTTTAAAAGATTTTGAGTTCCAAATTTTTCTTCCTCCCTCCTTCCCTTCCCCTCTTTCTGAAAATGGTATGAAATTTGATACTGATTATACACATGCTAATCAAATAAAACATATTTACATATTAGTCATATCTATGAAAAAGTAAATCAAAAGAAAAAACACGAAAAAGGAATAAAATAAGTGAGAAAAATATTCTTCTATCAGCATTCAGAGTCCATTAGTTCTTTATTTGGATGTGCATAGCATTTTCCTTTTTGGGTCCTTTGTACTTGTCTTGGATCATTGTGTTGCTGAGAGGAACTGAGTCATTCATTCATAGTTGATCATTACATGATGTTACTAAGTACAATGTTTTCCTGGTTCTGCTCATTTCACTTTGCATCAGTTTGTACAAGTCTTGCTAGTTTTTTTTCTAAAATCTGCCTGTTCATTATTTCTTATAGAACAATAATATTCCATTACACTCATATACCATAATTTGAACAGTCATTCCCAAATTGATGGGCATCTTCTCAATTTCTTTGCCACTGTGAAAAGAACTGCTGTAAATATTTTATACATGTGAATCCTTTTTTCCTTTTTTTATAATCTCTTTGGAATACAGACTTAGGAGTGGTATTGCTGGATCAAAGTGGATTTCTGCAGTTTGGTAGTCTCTGTGATTATTATCTTTTTTTATTCAGTTTTACTTTTTGTTCAATTTAATTTTATTTTCAGGTTCTCATTTTCTTCTAACTATCTCTAATTCCCTAACACACACACACACACACACACACACACACACACACACACACTCTATTACAAATGTGTAGACAATAAGAACAAATTCTTTCATTGGCCAAGTTCCCCTCCCCTCTTAAATATGTCTCAATCTGAGCCACTACCTCTCTGTCAGGAGATAGATATGATGAATTATGAGTCCTCTGGAGTCATGGTTGGTCATTGTGCTGTCTATTGTTTGTCTTTACAAAATTGTCATATAATTTTTCCATCTGACTGTGCTCATCACTTTTCATCAGTTAATACAAATCTTCCAAGGTTTCTTCTAAATCATCTCCTTCATTTTCTCTTTTAGCACAATAGTATCCCATCACATTCATAAACTATAACTTGTTGATCCATCCCCCAATTAACAGACACCTCCTCAGTTTCCAATTCTTTGCTACCACAAAAAGAGTGGCACCTATAACCTTGTTTTAATTAATGAAATGGTAGGTGGCTGAATAGTAATGATAATTCACTTTTATATAACACTTTAAAGATGTATAAAATTGACATAAAGCATTTTATGATTTAGACAACTATGTCTCTGACTATTCTGGAAATATATTTTGCATGGTTGCACATGTATAACCTATATCAAATTGCATACCTTCTCAGGGAAGGGGAGAGGATGGGAGAAAATTTGGAAGTCAAAATTTTTTAAAAAATGGATGTTTAAAGTTTATATGTAATAGGGGGAATTTTTTTTTTTAAAGAAAACTATGTCTTAGAGAAGGCAAAATTATCTCCCCAAAGTCACTCATTTAGTAGGTTAGTAATATTTGAACTCAGATCTCCTGACTCCCAGGTCCAATGTTCTTTCCCTCATATCATATTGTTTCCTGCACTGTGCATAAAGTTATTCTCACAACCAACACAAGATCCTAGGTTTTCTCCTGATAGCCAAAGGAGATAATTTCAGTGGAATTTTTTTTTCTTCATAGAGGGGTACTGTTATGTTATATAAAATATATGTTATATTATATAAAAAGAGGCAAGAGACATTGTGAAAATAGTTACCAAAAAAAGCCTCAAAGATAAAGGCTAATTGGGCCTAAGCCTAAAAAGATTTCCTGGGAGAGTAAAAGAAAGCAATAAAAGCAGTAAAGAACAATTGGGAAAAGAAATAAAATAATCCAACAAAATTATGAAAAGACTTTAGAGAAGGGACAGATTAAAAAGAGAAAGAAAAGAAATTGGAGAAAAGGAAATAGAGGGAAAAACATAGCAATGAGTATGAAAGGCATGAGTTTACCCCTAAAATCAAGTTAAAATAAAGAGTTGAAGCAGAATTTAATATGCTGGGGGCAGCTAGGTGGCGCAGTGGATAGAGCAGCAGCCCTGAAGTCAGGAGGACTTGAGTTCAAATCTACCCTCAGACACTTAACACTTCCTAGCTGTGTGACCCTGGCAAGTCACTTAACCCCAATTGCCTCAGCAAATTAAAAAAAAAAAAAAGACAGAATCTAATATGCTTCAGCAAAACTTAAAAAAAAAAAGTAGGGGTAATAATCATCTCAGACAAAGCAGAGTTAATGAAAAGAAATAATCAGGGAAATTACATTTTGGTAAAAGGTACAATTGAAGTCATATCAAAAAATTTTACAGCAAGTTTCTCTGATAAAGGTCTTTTTTCTCAGATTTATATTAAGTATAGAATTGAGTCAAATTTTTAAAAATAAAGCCATTCCCCAATTGAAAAATCCTCAAAGGATATAGTTTTTAGAAGAAATCTAAGCTATCTATAATCATAAAAAGTGCTCTAAACCACTATTGATTGAAAAAATGAAAATTACAACAATTCTGAGATTCTACTTCACCCATTAGAAATGACAAATACTGGAGATGAGGGAAAAATAGGTATACTAATGGACTGTTGATAAATAGTAAGCTCTTATTTTAGAGAACAATTTGGAACCAAGCCTAAAGAGTTATAAAATTGTGCATACCTTTTGACCAGTGATACCACAACAAAGTCTGTATTTCAAGGAAATCAAAGAAAAAGGAAAGGACTATTACATGTACAAAAATATCACAGTTGTTTCAAAAGAATTGGAAATCAAGGAGATGTTCATCAATTGGAAACTTGCTGAACAAGTTGTAGCATATGATTGTGATAGAATACTATGCTATGGGAAATTACAAGGGGGTGGTGGTTTAGAAAAGCATGGCAAGACTTGTATGAACTGATGCAAAGTGTAGCGAGAACTGAGAGATCACTGTGACCAGTAACAGCAATATTATAATGATGATTAACTGCACTTGGCTACTGTGATCTAAGATAATTCTGAAGGATTCATAATGGAAAAAATGTTATCTAGCACTGGGGAGAGAACTGATGAACTCTGAGTGCAAATTGAAGTGTAAATTTTCTCTATTTTTCTTGCTTTTTTTTTTAATATGGCTAACATGGAAATATGTTTTACATTTAAAAAAAAATTTCAGTTCTCTGAATTCAGTTTTAGGAAGCTTAGTGACACAGTGAATAAAATACCAGACCTGGAATCAGGAAGACTTATTTTTGTGAATTGAAACCCAACCTCAAACTCTTACTAATTTTGTTACCCTGAGTGAATAACTTAACTGTGTTTATCTCAGTTTTCTCATCTGTAAAATGAGCTGGAAAAGGAAATGGCAAATCATTTCAGTATCTTTGTCAAAAGAATCCCCAATAAGGTCACAATTAGATATGACTGAACAACACATAGGTTCAGTCCCCAGTTCCACTGTTTTTTATACATCTCTTTGGCCATTTTCAACCCTCATTTTCTTCATTTGTAAAATGAATCACCCACTTCATAGGGTTGGCATAAGTATCAAATGAGATAATTTTGTAAAAGTCCTGACCAATCAAAAATCTTTCCACATTGATATAAGGGACTCCAAATGAGGAGCCAATACAGTCTGGCAAAACCAATAAGAGTCTTTCTAATCCCAAAGTCCATTCTTTATCCATTATGCCATATTGCCTCCTTATAAAAAACATAAATCTTTATTATTATTTTTTGCTTTGTCAATATAGATACAGCATTTATGCATATATTTCTAGTATGTTCTGATTAGCTAGTTTTTTTTCTTTCCATAGGCCTTGTTCCGAACAGTTGCCATGATGGTCCCTGATTATGCATTAATTGGGGAAATCTCCCTATATTCCATGGGCTTTCTGGACTCCCGTAGGTAAGCTGTTTTGAATTTTTCACTTTCTTCTGAAACATCCTTAATGACTAGCAAAGTTTCCCAGGAGTAGTTAGTTTAGGGTTTAGAGTTTAGTTCCGACCACCTAGATTCCAATAGCAGGTGAGGAAATTGGGATCCTGCAACTATAAATATCTGGAATGGATCTCAGAGGTTACCTAGTCTGATCCCAAGAGAGTTTAAGTGACTTGCTGGAAGTCACACAGGTACTGATAAAAATAAGATCTTAGTCTTATCATTTATTAGGAGATGTTACAGGGCAAGCTTATTTCAAGCATGTGCTTACTGCTTTTATAGAAGCCTAGGTCTAAGGTATATTTGTTGTTGATGAGTAACTATGTGATGCTGTTGTTATTGTTCTTGTGTGTCCTTTGTTGTTGAAGAGGTCCATGACTTCAGGGAGGGAATGCCATGATGTGCAAGTGAATTGGATTTAAGTGAGAAAGGACTGGTCAAGGTTACCTGCCTCACTTTCCACTCCAGAGCCATCCCAGCAGAATGAAGGTGACCTGTCAGGAAGAGTCATTTTTTCTTTTTCTTTTTTCTGTCTCTCTCTTCCCGTCTCTGACTCTTTCTGTCTCTGTCTCTGTCTCTCTCTCTTTTATTAAAGCTTTTTATTTTTCAAAACAGTTAGCCCTTGCAAAACTCTGTGTTCCAATATTCCCCCTATGCCCTCCCCTGGATGGCAAGTAGTCCAATATAAGTTAAACATGGTAGAAATACATGTTAAATCCAATATATGTATACATATTTATACAATTATCATGCTGCACAAGAAAAAAAAAGAGAAGCAAAATAAAATGTCAGCAAACAACATAAAGAGTAAAAATGCTATGTTGGAAGATATTTTTTCTAAATTTAAATTTGACAACAGATCCTTATTCTGTCATCCTGGGCACATCATTTAACTCTGCTTCCCTCAGTTTATCATCTGTAAAATGAAATGGAGAAGGAAATGGTAGACCACTCCTGTATCTTTGCCAAGATAACCCCAAATGGGATCATATAAAATTAGATATGACTGAACAATAACAACAAATTCCTTAGTGAGAAGAATTGTGTGGTACCCTTTGGGATCAATGGCCCATATTTAAGATATTGGAGGGAACTTAAGGGTGAAGTCTGCAGTTTTGAAACTTTTTTGGGATTGTTATTTCTTATGGAGTTAACTAGGTCATGTGGAGATGTAAGTCTGGAAGCCAACTTCATTAACATTATGTTTGAAAAAGTTTAGCCAGGCAATCACAATTATGCCCTAGAAGACTTTCTTTGGCACATGGGTGGTTTTGATTAAATTGAAGTGTGATATGGCAGCCAAGAAGGACAATCCAATCTTAAACTATAATTACAAAAGATCTAGCATCCAAGAATAAGGAAAAACCAGATCTGCTGTTCACTGGTGTAGAATATCATCATGAGTTCTGAGTGCCACATTTTAGGAAGCATATTGATAAGCTGGGAAGTATCCAGAAGAGGACCATCAGACTGGGGAATAATCTCAAATTCATAAAAAAAAAAAATCAATGAAAAAGAACTGGCACTTGTTAGCCTAAGGAAGACCAGGTGGGATAGAATTTTAAGGATTTTTATGTGGAAGAGGGATTCAGCTTATTCCACTTATCTCCAGAGAGCAGAACAAAAAACAATTGGTTGGAAAACGTAGAATGGCAGATTTAAGTTTGATGTAAGGAAAAAACTTCCTAAGAATTGAAGCTTTCCAAAAGTAGAATGAGACCATAATGTTGGGGAAGACTGAGAACAAAAGAAGAAGAGAATGGCAGAAGATGAGTGAAAGAGACAGTATCATGGAAGCCATGAAGATGAGCTTGGACAGACTTCAAGGGATAATAGAAAATAGAAGAACTTGGCACACCATGCTCCATGAGGCCATGAAGATTAGATAAGATCAATAACTGAACAACAACAAAAAAGTAGAATGGGCTACTTAAGGATGTAGTGAATACTCCCTCACTGGAGGAGGAGACAACGGCTGGATTATTAGATATATAGTAGAGGGAATTCTTCATATATACTTTGGATTAGATGGCCTTCAAGGTTTCTTCTGATTTAGATTCTGTGAAAAATGATATCTGAGTGTTAATTACTACTAAAGTATACAATTATATTACCAGAAGTCTTGTAATTGCTAATAAGGCATCATTTGTCAGGCAATTAAGAGGTGCAGTGGATTCAGCATTAGACTGAACCACCAATCAGGAACATCTGGATTCAAATCCAGTTTTAAACACTTACTAGTAAGTAATATGGCTTTTCATTTCTGTTTGCCTCAATTTCCTTTTCTGTAAAATGGGGATAATAATAGTAGCTACCTCTCAGGGTTGTGAGAGTCAAATAAGATAATAATTATAGAGCAATTAGCACATAGCATTACATAAATGTTTATTATTATTAAATTCTATGAAAAATGATATCTGAATTTTAATCATTATTGATGATATTATCTAGAAAAGCTTTGCCTGGTTCCAAATGATGTGTTTGGGATTTAGTATTAAATGATGATATTTAGGCACCAAATGTTAAGGTTCAGTCATGTGATAAATTTACATTAGCCTTTCTCCTTTATCAAAAGGTATTTTTACTTATGATAAGAAGTTACAAAGAGATAAAAACAGAACCAGGAATGGTAAATATGAAATAGAGTTGGGAGAGCATATAGAAATGGGTTTTAACAATTAATGATGAAAAGGTCAAGTTCCCTAGTGGAATTCACAGTTAACCAGGAGAAAGGGAATATCCCTTGAGATTGGAGTATTCCCTTAGTTGTCAGGCTAGCATCCTAAAAGATGCTATAAGGAGAAAGGCACCTTGAAGCTTAGTGGGGGAATGAGAAAAGAGACACCCCATGGCAGAGGCATGGGGGAGAAGGAAGGGGAAAGAGACCATAAGGCAGAATGTTCTGTTAGACTATAACTCAAAAGGGGTTTTGCAAAGATGGCTTGAGCCATGGACAGATTTATAGGGAAAATTTAATCTCAGGGATTTGACATAACTCAGATTTCTGACCAAACACAGCAAAGTGGGGTTGCTCACAAACTCCACAAAGAGGGGGACCTTGAGGCAATTCCATCATTACTCTAGTCCCTCTCTGCCAAATATATCCAATTACTCAGGACCTCATCACTGATGCATACAAATGCATTATAAGAAAGCTTAGGGGCAGCTAGGTCATGCAGTGGATAGAGCCCCAGCCCTGAAGTCAAGAGGACCTGAATTCAAATTTGACCTCAAACACTTAATACTTCCTAGCTGTGTGACCCTAGGCAAGTCATTTAACCCCAATTGCCTCAGCAAAACAAACAAACAAAAAAGAAATCTTGTAATTTATAATAAGATATCTTTTGGCAGGTAGCAACATGGTACAATGGATAGAGTGCTGAACCTGCAGTCAGAAAGACACAGTTTCAAATATATTTTCAGATAATTACTAGCTACATGACCCTAAGCAAATCACCTAATTTCCACTTTAGTTTCACTAACTGTAAAATGAAGATAATAATAGCATCTACCTTCTAGAGTTGCTGTGAGAGTTAAATGAGTTTATAAAGCACTTTGCCAACCTTAAAACACTAAATAAATTATAAGTATTATTATTTGGGAGAATCTAAGTATATGAGTGTGTTGAGGATCCTTATTTATGAAGTAGGACTGTTGAACTAAACCAGATTCCTTAGAAATCACTCTGAGTTAATTTTCTTTTTAAAAAAATATTTTATTTAAAAAACAGAATAGAAAAAAATGGAAAACAGAGATGGAAAACAAAACAAAATAGAACACTGTCAAGTTCCTAGCAGAACATCAGGGAGGATTCAAAATATATAACAATAAATTACCAGTTCAAGAAAGAATATATAATAGTGGAAGAAATCATATTTATGAGTATTCATCTTTTCTTTGCTTACTTATTGGTTATTCTTTTGTTCTCTGGTTGTGCACTTTTTTTACTTTATTCTTTTTTTCCCTTTCATTCCCCCCATCTCACTCAAGCAGGCTATAATTAAGCACAGATATATGTTATATATACACATACATATATGTGTATATATATATAACATATATAAATATAGGTGTGTGTGTATATATATATATGTATATATATACATACATACACATATATACCTCCCCTTATATATATACAAATACATTCACACCTACCCACAGGCCCACTCACACACACACATTTTCATACATATACACATAGAGCAACATGTATACATATCTATACTCAGACACATAATATGTACATGCATTTACCCATATGTAAACATGGATCTAAAACAATATTAGTATGGCTGATATAACACAGATTTCTCTCTTGATTGAATCTTTGTTTGACATCTCTTCTTTCCTATCCCTGCTAACTCCTCTGCTTTAATCTTGCTCCCTAACTTGCCCTGCTATTACTTAACTTCCCCAGCCCATGATTCCCTTCCTTTTCTTCTTCCCCACTCTTTGCTTCCCCCTCCATCTATCTTCCCTCCTTATTTCTTTATAGGTTTTGGAGGTTGCTATATCCTTCATGATGTACATGTAGTGTTGCCTATTTAGCCCATTCCTGATGTGAATAGGATTTTTAAAACTACCAGCCCTCCTTCCCCCTCTAATACTTCTGTCTATTCTTCCTCTGCATCTCATCTATACAACATAATTACAATTTTAACTCAGCAGTTTTGCTTTTTAAAGTATATTCAACTCTACCCTAATCTTTCTTTTATGCTACCCAATTGCTGATGTCAATCTTAAAACATATGTTATACATTTCCATGTTAAAATAATTTGTCCATGTTAAGTTCCTTGAAACTGATCTTTGATATTGGCTCTTACATGTTAAATTTTCTATTGAATTTGGGTTTGATTAAAAAAATCTTGAAAATCTGCAAGTTCATTGAATGTCCATTTTTTCATGCAATATTATGGATAATTTTGCTGGATATGATATTTTTGGTCATAGATTCAGTTTTTTTGATTGCTGGAATATATGATTTCTGATCTGTGGAATTTTATTGTGGCTGCTAAGTCCTGTACAATTCTAATTGTAGTTCCAGTCATATTCAATTTTTTTTTCTTGTTTCTTGCAGAATTTTCTCTTTGACCTGGGGGGAAAAGGGGTTTCAAAATTTGCAATAATATTCCTATGTGTCTTCCACAAAAGATTTCTTTGAGGTGGTGATCAGCGGATTTTTTCTATTTCTACTTTCCCCTTATATTCAATCACTTCAGGACAATTTTCTTGGATTATTTCTTGCATTATTGTGTTCCAAGTTTCTTTCTTTCTTTTTTTTTTTTTTTTTTTTTTTTGGTCACAGCTTTTAGGTAGTCCAATTATTCTTATATCTCCTCTTCTTGATTTGTTCTTCACATCTGTTGTTTTTATTATGAGATGTTTTGCATTCTGTTCTAAATTTTCATTCTTTATATTCTCTTTTATTATTTCTTGATCTCTTATATGTTCACTGACTTCTTGATCTTACACCAATCCATGTTTGCCCCGAGGTGCAAAGTTGTTCTGTTTGTGGAGGAAATCTGGAGAGCTTGAAATTTACCAACTTACTCTGCCATTTTCCCAGAATCCTCCCCCTATGAGTGAACTTTCAAGTAATTTGGCTCATCCTTTGGATTGCAAAGAGAGGACTAAGGAGAGGAGAAAATAGTCTTATGATTTTTTTTGTCTGAAGAATAGAATCTTAAGAGCTGAAAGAGCAGAGGTCACTTAGTCTAGCTCTTACCAAGTTTAGCAGGCCAACTCTAGTCATCCTGTTCTATATGTGATCACTGGATCCAGATGACTCTGCAGGAAAAAGTGAGGGAGGTGGACCTCTCTCACTAAAGTTCAATTCACTTGCATGTCATGGCAGCTCCTCCCTGATGTCCTGGTCTTGATCTTTAAGAATGAAGGACAAACAACTTCTATAAGTAGAGCTGCCCCACTGAAACCCAACTAGAACTGGCCAATTGAACAACACAGCTCTTTGTTTCTCTCTGTGTGTGTCTATCTATCTGCCTGTCTGTCTGTCTGTCTCCTATCCATATAAAATTTCATACCCTTACCTGTGAGTATTGATTCAAAGGAAAGTAAATTTTGATCCCTGGAACCCCCATCTCCCAAGATATCTAGGGGTTTACCTGCTAAATTTCTTCTTTAAGGACTTAGCCTTAAACCTAAATCATTCTGGCTCTCAATAGGTCTCATTTGGTCATTGTTAGAACCCTAAGTGACTCAAAATGAATATAAATAGTAATTGTTTCTGTTTGGGCCAGAACCCTGGGTGTCTTCCCCTCCCTGATTAATTTTTTTTTTTTAAGAGGCCATTTTTTGCTTTAGTTTTTACCTAATCTTAATCATTGAATGGGCATTTCCTTAAACAAACTGAAACTTGGAAAAGACCAAAGTCTGCTACTGTACCCAGGCCATCTCCAGTAGTCCTGATCTCTATGGACCCAAATAGCTCCGGAAGGGAAAGTAAGGCTGGTGATTTTGAACAGACTTCCCTCACAAATCCAATTTACTTGCATGTCATGACAGCTCCTCCTTCATGTCATAATCCTCTTCAATAACAAATGATAAAAACCCAAAACAACTTGAAATGTGTCTCTACAACATCCTAGATAAGTAGAGGACCTAACAGACTTAACTTGGCATTCTGCTTAAAAAACCTCCAGAGAGATAGAGATCTCACTACTTCACAAGTAAGCCCATTTCACAAGAAGCCTGCAATCTAACCCAGTGGTCTATACACAGTTTTTTTTCCTCTTGCTTTTGTAGTCTTGCTCAGAAAATTGTAGCTACTTATCGTTTATGCTCTGAGCAGCTATCATCTCAGCATCACTATGACTATGGGATGCGGGCAGTGAAGTCTGTCCTCACAGCAGCTGGGAACCTGAAGCTGAAATATCCAGAGGAAAATGAGAGTGTCCTGTTGCTCCGGGCCTTATTGGATGTCAACTTGGCCAAATTCTTGGCTCAAGATGTGCCTCTGTTTCAAGTAAGCATCTAGTTCTTATGGATAAATATGAAGCTGATGAATTAAAGGCAGCCCAGCTTATATATCTTTCAGTTGACCACAGACTGAAGCCCTATGGAGCACCCAGATCCCCATTCAGCTTTCCAATAATTCCATTTTAAATACATTTCTTTTAGAGATTAAAGGAGGCATACAGGCCCAACTATAAAGACAGTTTCATAAAACCAAAGTCTGCTGGTAAATGTTTGACAATCAGCAACTGGGGAAAAAAAATTTAATCTGCGTTATTAACTTTTTCTCCATTGTTTTCTTAAAACTAGACTGTCAACAAAACAATAGACCAAGCCCTGATTTTTAGCATTTGCCAAATTCTGAGATGTAAATGCTTCCTCAGAAAAATTAACAATTGGCTAGAGTTTAGATGAAGCACCCACACATGAAGCTAGACTCCTTCTCAGAAAAATGTTTTTAAATTCATAAAATATAATACATTACAAAGAAAACCAATTATGTTGAAATAGTTATTAAAATATATTTTTTAAAGTTCATGGAGCCCCAGCTAAAAAAATCTTGCTCTAAAGACTAGTATTTATTAGGTATTTGATAAATATTTATTGAATTGTAAAATTGGGAGCAGGGACTGTGTCATTTTTTTATCTTCGAATCTCCAGTTCAGTGCCTTATACCTAGATGTTTGATAAATATTTATTGAGTTGGATTTCTCCAGGCTCTCAATATTTTTCTCTATTCTATATTAACAGGGGATCATATCAGATTTGTTCCCAGGAGTCATTCTTCCTAAGCCAGACTATGAGCTTTTCATTGCAGCACTAAATGAAAACATTAAAAAGATGAAACTCCAATCAGTACCATGGTTTATCGGAAAGATTATCCAGGTTGGTTTGTCATACGCCCATGGGAAGGTAGCTGTCTTACTTGTGAGACTTAGTCATCAACTTTGTTCATTCAAGATTCATCTCAAAATAACTTCAAATTACTAAGCTAAGGCTAGGGATTCAGAAAGATTTCATCAGGCACATTGAAAATCACTGCAATTAGAGGTGCCTACACTGAGACAAAAGTGAAAAAAAAATCATTCAGTGATCCAGGATGCCATCCAATTTTGTTACTAAGAGCTCTCCTTCAATTTCTTTATGACAGCCTCCCAAGAATTATGTTTCTAATATGAAAACTAAGAATCTATCTTGGATACAAGATACAAGAATTTGGCAGGCCAAGGGCAATTAAGTTATGCAGTGGATAGGAAGGTGTTTGGAATCAGGAAGACTCATCTTCAAGAGTTCAAATCAGGCCCCAGACACTTACTTGCTAGCTGTGTGACCCGGACTAGTTACTCAACCTTGTTTGCCTCAGTTTGTCACCTGTAATACACTGAAGAAGGAAATGACAAACTACTCTAGTATCTTTGCCAAGAAGACCCAAAAATGGAGTCACAGAGAGTGATACACAACTGAAATGATTGAACATAACATGAATCATTTGATATATTGGTACTTTTTGATCATGTCTTTCTCTAAATCATTGTATTATTGATTTAAATTTGAAACCTCCTTATTTTATTGATGAGAACCTAAGCCTTAGATAAATTAACTAACTTGCCCTGAGCTGTATAGTTAATAAGTATCAGAATTTTAATGTCTTTCTGAATCTGAGACCTGTGCATTATCTGTTGTGCTATGTAGCTTCAAAGATGAAGTTATGTCTTTTAGGTAAACATACTCTTTTGGATAGTGGGAAATAGGCATAAAATGAACCCATCTCAAAAAAATCATAGATCTTTAAAGCAGAAAGAGATTTTATCTAGTCTAGACCCTTGACTTTACAGATGAGAAAATCAAGGTTGAAATGATTTGTCCAAAGCCACATACATAGTCAATTATTGGCAAGCAGAGCCAAAAGTAAAATCTGAGTTTCCTGTCTCTTACCTCACATCTTACAAAGAAATACCATTTATAGCAAATAGGATTAGGGAAACTCCTGGATTTTCAGTTATCTCTGTAGCAATATAAATAATTTAGCATGGCACATATGAAGTGTGGCAAAAACTCCCTTGAAAAACATGAGTGACATCTTGAACATTACCAATTCATGCATAGTATTTTTCACTCAGCCACCTGATTTGGTAGAGCTCTGGACCTGGAGTCAGGAAGATCTCAATTTTAATCCCATTTCAAATATTTACTGAATTATTGGGCAAGTCACTCTATCTCTCAGCTTCAGTTTTCTGATCTGTAAAATGGGGATAAATAATAGCGTCTACCTCATAAGGTTGTTGTAGGGATTCAGTGAATTAAAATATGCAAAATGCTTTGTAAATTTTTCAATAATATATAAGTGCTGACTATTATTTTTGATGTTATCTTTTGGGCTGCCTTCCAATTGGTAACCAAAATGATGCTTCTTTGATTAAAGGGACAATAGCACAGATATTTAGAAATAAGTGTTATGACTATGCGGCTAGAAAAGGTAGATTCATTCTTGATTATTTCACTTTGGGCAGGCTGGTGGATTACCATTGGCTGGGTTCCTCTGCTATAAAGTCATGACTGAATAGTTATTATACTGATTGTCCCATAAGTCCTAGTACAATTTTAAACTTAATAGAAATTAAAAATCTGAGATATATGTATACTTCTCTATGTGTATAGTTTTGTGTATGTGTGTGTGTGAGTGAGACAGAGATAGAGAGAAAAAGATAGAGAAGAAAATGAGAAGAGGAAGAAGAGAAGTGGAGAAAAAAAAAGAAATGTATTTTTTTTGAAAAATTTATTATCTACTAGGAAGAAAGAAAATCTACAAAACTGAATAAAGCATAAATTATAAAAACATTTAAATATATATATATATGTATATATAACTACAAGAGGCCAAACATGTATTAATATATTCAGTGAAGGAAGAACAAATGGAAAATTCAAAAACTGTTTAGCCTTCTAGTTTCACAATCAATTGTTTAAGTGAAATATTTTACCTTAATTTTAGTCCTTATTATATTAAAATGCATTTGAATTACACAATTAGGAAGCCATGCTTAGTAATTTGCCTTTGCTATTCTATCAGTACCAATCAAAGGAAAGCCTTGGGAACCAAAGATCAATAGAAACACAATTTGTGAATTTATATATTCATTCTAGATAGTTGGCTGAAGAATCTTTGATATATATTTATAACAGCTGCAACTTTAAGTTAAAGATATACTAGAATCATAAATTGGGGTCCAAGGGCAGGTAAGTGGGTGCTTCCTCCCAGGCAATTGAAGTTAAGTGAGGTTAAGGGTCAGGTTTTTGAAGCCAAATTTGAACACACATCTTCCTGACTCCGGCATCAGTACTAGCCACTGTGCGACCTATTTGCCCCAGGCACATTCATTTTTGATCCATGCACTTAGAGAAGGAGTATGATATAGTAAACTGTTGTGACGCAAGGCTTCTTAAACTTTTTCCACTTGTAACTCCTTTTTGCCTGAGAAATTTTTACATGACCCCAGGCATATGAAATGGGTATATAAATCATACTGATTTGATAATAAATCATATATTTATTTTAAAACAGTGCCTTAGTATGCATATAATTTTACTATGTATTAAAGATGAAAACAAATCTGCCTTCTAATGAGATATGGATATACTTGTTTATTTTTACATAAAAAATTAAATCTTGGAAAAATATTTTATACTTTTTACTGTTGCCAAATTTTTCTCCACCCCCACATCCAATTACATGATCCCATATGGGCTCTCTACCCACAGTTTAAGAAGCTTTGGTATGATGGAACAAGAGTCTGGATAACTTGTATTCAAATCTTGCTTCAGATACTTACTAGTCCTGAGACTTCAGGCTAGTCACTTTTCCCTGATTTATCAGGAAAATGAGAACGATAAAAATACCTAAGACATCTAATTCACAATGTATTATTAATTCTATAGCTAAGCTTGTATTTCGAGAGAATCTGCTGTAATTCCTCATCTGATGTTGCTCTCTCAGATTTACGAGATGATGCTGGTGAGACACGGTTACATGATTGTTGGAGACCCCATGGGCGGGAAAACCTGTGCTTACAAAGTCCTGGCTGCAGCTCTGGGTGATATGTATGAAGGTAAAGATGAAAGTTCTCCAGCTTTCAGAGAAAGAATTAATTTCACTCCACAAACTGGTTTTGAAGGGATATGGTTGGGTGGTAGTTTAGCTGTCATTGGATTACAGTGTAGTAGCTAGAAATAGAACAGTATGCAGGCTTCCCTCTGTGGGCAAAAAACACTGCTTTCTTAAATAGATCTCCATGATGGCACTGGGGAACTGTTTGTGGTGTCATTAAACCCAGGGCAGCTCACAGATGTAGAGAAGATTTACAGGAAACTTAGGCGTTTGGGGGTGGGGAAACCAACTTTCAATTAAGCAATTAGCCTAAATAGAAATATTAAAGCAAATAGTTTGATTTTTTTAAGTTAATTTTTATTTCTCCTTCCTCTCCCAGTCACCATCTTCCTTCTCTTTTTTTCTTTCCCATTTCCTCCTTTTCCCCCTCCCTTCTACTTTCCTTTCCCTATTATTCCCCTATCCCTCCTCTCTTCATCCTTTTCCCCCTTCTCTTTCTCCTCCCTTTTTCTTATCTTTTTCTCTCCTGTCCTCTTCCTTTTCCTCCATTTTCTTTTCTTTCCTCCCTTCCACTCCTCTCCTTTCCATGTGTCTTTCCTTCTTTCATCCCTCTTTCACCTCTCCTTTCTCTCCTCTTTGTTTCCTCTCTCTTCTCTTTCTCTTCTTTATTTTTTCTTTCCCTTCATTTCCCTTCCCTTCCCTTTCACTTAGAAATATGAGTTTCAAATCATAGATCTGCTACTCTCTAGGTGAATGATAATTACCAAGTCATTTGAGCCTCAGTTTCCTGCTCTATAAAAGAAGGAAATTGGATTAGATGAATCCTGTTCAAATTGTATGCGTCTGTAAAAGTAATTATAACTCAATATTTATACAAGTTTTGTGACAAACAGGGAAATCTCTGAGACTTTTTTCTTACAAAATAGCAATACTTGTACTGCACTCTAAGAACTAGGATTATTTTAATTTTTGTCTTTATATTTTCAGTGCCTAGCACAGTTCCTGATACACAGTAGGTGCTTAATAAATGCTTGTTGATTGAGTGATTGATAGGATTTCTATGAGAAGAACACTTTGGTCAGTCTTCTTCTTTTTTTTTTTTTTTTTTTTTTTTTTAAGAGCGTTTACATGCAAAGATAGTTTTCACCATTCACCTTTGTAAAACCTTATGTTCCAAATGTTTCCCCTCCCCTAGACAGCAAACAATTCAATACAGGTTAAACATGTGCAATTCTTCTAAACATGTTTCCACATTCATCATGTTGCAAAAAAAAATCAGATCAAAACAGAAAGAAAAAAAAAAAAACATAAGAAAGAAAAAACAAAGAACAACAAAGTAAAAATACTATGTTTTGATCAACATTCAGTCTCCATAGTTCTCTTTCTGGATGCAGATGACATTTTCCATCACAAGTCTATTGGAACAGGGGCAGCTAGGTGGCGCAGTGGATAGAGCACCAGCCCTGAAGTCAGGAGGATCTGAGTTCAAATCTGATCTCAGACACATAACAGCCGTGTGACCCTGGGCAAGTCACTTAATCCCAATTGCCTCAGGAAAAAAAAAAAAAACAAGTCTATTGGAATTGCCTTGAATCACCTCATTGTTGAGAAGAACCAAGCCTTTCATAGTTGATCATTGTACAATCTTGCTGTTATTGAGTGCAATATATTCCTGGTTCTGCTTGTTTCACTCAGCATCAGTTCATGTAAATCTTTCCAGGTCTTTCTAAAATCAACCTGTTCATCATTTCTTACAGAGCAATAATATTCCATAACATTCATATACCATAACTAATTCAGCCATTCCCCAACTGAAGGGCATCTTTCCAATTTCCCGTTCCTTGTTACTACAAAAGGGGCTGCTACAAACATTTTTGTACATGGTGGGTCCTTTTTTCCTCTTTTATGATTTCTTTGGGATATAAAACCAGAAGAGATATTGTTGGATCAAAGGGAATGCAAAGTTTTATAGTCCTTTGGGCATAGTTCCAAATTGCTCTCCAGAATGTGGGTCAGTTCACAACTCCACCAACAATGCATTGTATCACAGTTTTCCCATATCCCCTCCAACATTTATCATTAATTTTTCTTGTCATCTTAACCAATCTGAGAGGTGTGAGGTGCTACCTCAGTTGTCTTAATTTACATTTCTCTAATCAATAGTGATTTAGAGTATTTTTTTCATATGATTAGAAATGGCTTTAATTTCTTTGTTTGAAAATTGTCTGTTCATATCCTTTGTTTGTCAGTCTTAAAGAGTTTAATTTGGGGATGGCTAGGTGGCAGCAGAGGATAGAATGCCCAGCTTGGAGTCAGGAAGATTTGAGTTCATATCCAATTTTAGACTCTTATTGGTGGGAGATTCTGGATAAGTCACTTAACCATGTTTTCCTGAGTTCCTTGTCTGTAAAATAAGCTGGAGGAAAAAATATTAAACCCTTGCAGTCTCTTTGAAGTAAACCTCAAACAGGATCTCAAAGATTCAGTTAAAATTGAAATAATTGAACAAAAAAGAATTTATGTACACAAAAGTGAACTTTTATTTTAATGTTACAGTTTAAAGTTTCCTCTCAGGGAAGCTAGATGGTGCATTGTATAAAGCATTGACCTTGGAGTCAAGAGAACCTGAATTCAAATTCAGCCTTGGACACTTAACACTTCCTACCTGTATGACCCCTGGCAAGTCACTCAATCTGATTTGCCTTGCAAAAAGTTTTTTTTTTAAGTTTCTTATCCTGCAAAGTAGCCTTTTTAAGAATTATAAGGGATAAGATAATTTAAGTAGAGTACTTTGTAACTTTAAAGGACTATACAAATGCAAATAGCATACTTTAGTGTCTTCCAATTAGTGTTTTTTGTTTGTTTTGTTTTATTTTTTAAACTATGACATTGTAAGCATGGAAGAACCCAAAACACAAAGACTCATGGCCTGGGTCATATTTCTAATCTTTCCTGAATTATTCTCCATTAAAATTCTTCCTCATAAATGTTTCAAACCACCTCCAATTGTTCACTGAAGAAAGCCATATACACCCAGAGAGAGGGATGTGAAATGTGGACCACAACATAACATTCTCATACTCCTTGATTGATGTTTGCTTACATTGTGTTTCCTTTATCTGATGTATCATTTGTGTAGATAAGATTTTTTCTTGCACAACAATGATAAGTTTGGAAATATGTATACATATATTCGATTTGCCAATATTTTAACATAATTAACATGTAGTGAATATCCTGCCATCTAGGGGAGGAGTGGGGAGTTGGGGGGAAAAATTTGTAATGGAAAGCTATGTAAGGGTTATTGTTGAAGAATTACCCACACATATGTTATGCAAATAAAATAAAAAAAAAAAGAAAAAAAATTCTTCCTCATAAAGTTTCTTCTTGGTCCAGTGAAAAAGTACTGACATTGGATTCAGGAGATTTGAATTCAAATTTTGCCTAGGATGATTTCTACTTTTGCAACCTTGGGCATAACTCTTATACTTCTAGCCTTATTTGTAAAATGAGGGATGGGGTAAGAGGGTATTGAATAGGATGACCTCTGACGCCTTCAATAGCTCTAGTTCTGTGATCCTATGATCTTGGCAAAGAGATGACTCTGCATTTGAGAGCTCCATGTGAATGGACACAAGTTCTGGCTTGGTTAGAAATCACTTTTGATACCTGTCATCTAGCCCACTGGAAGAGACCCGTTCTCATGTTGATGAGTTTGGGGGCTCTTGGAGATCATCTTAATAGTTGTAGAGAGGTGGGATCTGCACTGATAGAAGGTGTAGCCACTATATTGAAATCATATTGACATGCTGAAATAGAGGTTTGTTTTGTTTTGTTTTGTTTTTGGTGGGGAAAGGATCTTCTGAACAATTTAGACTCATAAATGTCAGAGCTGAGAGAGATTGTAAACCTCATCTTTGTGTTTCTCTTCACTTTCACAGTTGAGGAAATGGAAATTCTGAAAGGGAAAGTGATTTGCCCAAGATCACATAATTGATAAGTTACAGACCTTAATACTTGAACCCAGGTTTTCTACCTCTAAATCCAATGATTTTTTTAATTATATCATTTAACCTATACTGGTTTCATAGATTTGGAGTTAGAAGGATTATGAGAGGTCATATAATCTGATCCCCTCATTTTTTTTAATTGAAGCTTTTTATTTTCAAAACATATGCAAAGATAATTTTTCAACATTGACCCTTGCAAAATCTTGTGTTCCAATTTTTTTCTACTTCCCCCCCACTCCCCCCCATGGCAGGTTATCCAAATATGTAAATCAAATATAGGCATACATATTTATACAATTATCTTTCTGCAAAAGAAAAATCTGATCAAAAAAGAAGAAAAATTAGAAAAAATAAAATAAAATTCAAGCAAACAACAAAAGAAGTGAAAATGCTATGTTGGGATCCACACTCAGTTCCTACAATCCTCTCTCTGAATGTAGATGGCTCTCTTCATCACAAGATCACTGGAACTGGTCTGAATCATCTCTTTGTTGAGAAGGACCAGGCCCATTAGAATTGATCATCATATAATCTTGCTATTGCCTGTGTACAAAATCTCCTGGTTCTGAAGTCACTTAGCATCAGTTTGTGTGAGTCAGGGAAAAATGAAGAATTCACAGAGGGAAACTATCAATGTGTGTGTATATGTATATATTTGTATATGTGTATGCATATATATATATACATATACATATACAAAGAATATATATATACATTATATATATATATATATATATATATATATTCTTTAACTATCAGCTAAATTAAAGAAGCCTGGTAGGCTTCAATTCATCCTCCCGGAGGTCACATGGCAAGAGGCAAGGGCATACCATTTAGGTCATAATTGTGCAAAAAAGGAAATGAAATTTTTATAGACAATCAAAGGGAAAAAGGGAGGGGTTAATGATTTTTAAAGTTTGGGAGGGAATAAAACTGGCCTCCTCCCTCCTAGTACTTCCCTTTTGCTCGGGGGCTGTTGGACCACCCGAATTTCATGAAATTCTAAATCAAATACTTTCCTGCTTTTTACTTTGAGAGACCTCTGAGTAGTCATTTTGGGTAAGAGTCTGAATGTCCCACACAAGTTCCTGCAAGTCTCCAGACCTCTCTGAAATCATCCAGCTGGTCATTTCTTACAGAACAATAATATTCCATGACATTCATATATCATAATTTGTTTAGCCATTCTCCAATTAATGGGCATCCATTCAGTTTCCAGTTTCTAGCCACTACAAAAAGGGCTGCCACATTTTTGCACATGTGGGTTTCTTTGCCTCCTTTAAGATCTCTTTGTGACCCCCCCTCATTTTATAGATAAGGAAACTGAGGCCCACCGAGAGAAACTGATTTGCACACAATAAGTAGCAAACCTAATATTTGACTCCTAGTCCTGTGATTTGTAATACAAAGTTTTTTCCATTGCAACACAATACTACCCTAATCCTATAGGCCTGATTTTCCTGGTTCCCTTAAACCTCAAAGAAAAAAACCTTAGGGCAAGAGAATAGCTAGGATTGCTATTTGAGGTAGGTTCCATCCTAATGCCCTAGTTTCCACATCTAATTAAGTAATGGAAGAGATGAATGGCACCTGTTTTTTTTTCAGGTTTTGGGGGAGAATTATCAAAATCCATTGGGTTTTGGGAATATCTAAGTAGATTCTGTCCCTAGAGCATTTTGTAAACAGCAGAACAGTAAGTAAATGTGACAGATGTTGATGGAACATGGTTTTATTGCTAATGTCCTAGTTTCACCAAGAATCAGTGATTTTGTCATTTCTCTCCTTGGTTATTCTTGTCCAGCCAATCAGGGAGATGAGTTTGCTGTTGAATACAAGATAATCAATCCCAAAGCCATCACCATGGGTCAGCTATATGGTTGTTTTGACCCAGTGAGTCATGAGTGGACTGATGGGGTCCTTGCCACCTCCTTTCGAGAGCAAGCATCATCAGTGACTAAGGATCGGAAGTGGATTATATTTGATGGCCCAGTAGATGCCGTTTGGATTGAAAACATGAACACTGTGCTGGATGACAATAAGAAGGTAGTTCTTAGATCTGGTAACACTTTAATATTATTGGAAAATTAAATCTTCTTGATTTATATATTGATGTTATATATATTATATAACTGATATTATATACTCGCAGCACCAACTGTTAATGCCCACATTCCAAAGACAGGAGGCAAGAATAATAAGGAAATTGATGAATTATGCTTCTGTTTGCATGGCTGTTCCCTAAGCTAACCATTTCAAAAGCAAGATTTTCTGTATTGATTACTGTCTACCGGTCTTTTGTACCAGTCACATATGAATGATACCAGCTATCCCAGGGTCTAGCAGTGTTGGACAGCGCTTGTAGGGTTCATTGACATAGATGTGCTCAAAGTCACAGGTATTTGTCATGAAAGGCAATCTAGAGAAGCAAGGTAAGTATGATGACAAGGAAAGTCAAGGAATCAAAACCAATTTCAAGTTGGGTTCCAAGATATGTTTCAAAAGGCAGTGAGTGAAATGGTAACTTGGGGGAGATGGCAACATGCACTCAAGGATTAATGGCATGCATTCTGTTCTTATATGCATGCCCATGGTTCCTAGTCTGGAAATCTATGCTGCAGCCATGGTTGTGCGGGACCTATCCCCTTAAAGGTCAGCATTTACCTCATGTAAATTAGGCTCAGAAAAGACATTCATGTGCAGAAACCTCTGATCAAAGCAGAAGGTTTTACTGTAACAAATGTCTGCTTATGATTGAGAATAGAAATGTGAATAATAGTTAACAAACATCCTAATTTTCCTTCCCTGCTTGAGAGCATTATCCAAAAGACTGGAACATAGTCACATCGATTTTATTAGCCTGAGTATTTGGAGATGACACAAGAAAATTAATTGATTTGTGTTTGTTCAACAATAATGATTTCTACTCCAAGAGATATGCAGTGATGTGGAGGAATGTGATAGTGAATCATAGATTTGCACAATGTTTTAACTGAAAAGTACCTCAGGTATACTAATAAACAGAACCATTCAACTTAAGAAGGAGGGACCTGGCCTTAGATTGTGGAGTGTTACACTAACAGTTTGCACTGGGACTAGTAAAAGAAAACATTTTTCCTAGTTTTCAGGCCAGTTTAATTCAATTCAATTAATGCCTAGTGTATTCAGATCCTAGTGTATGTGCATTATGCTAGGGGCTGAAGAAGTAAAGACCAGACCAAAAGAGTTCCTTCCTTCCATGTAGGAGCTTACTCTATACCAATGGGTGATGATCAGCCAACTCAATATACTGTTTTCTGATGACCAATAACACATTCTTCAATTTTTTCCTGTTCAGCATATATCATTTTCTTCATGTTATACATATGTACATGAGCTTTTATGTTGTCTTTCTACAATTCAAATCGCATTCCTAGTTTTCCTTCATAGTATATTTTCATATCTTCAAAATCACTGTTCCAAACTTCTTCCACAGGGTACCTTTTTATTCCCAAATTACTATAAGAACAACAGTCTTAGGTAAGGTTGAATAGTATGTTGTTTCATAACTGAATAAATAATGTTTGATAATGATAATAATAGCTAAAACTAACATTTATATAGTTCTACGTACCAGGCACTGTGCTAAGTGCTTTATAATGATCATCTCACTTGATCCTCACATCAGCTCTAGGAAAAAAATGTTATTATTACTCCTATTTTACAGATGAAAATACTATAAGCAAACAGATGAAGTGATTTGTCAGTCACATAACTAGTGAGTGTCTGGGGCCATATTTGAACTTAGGTCTTCCTGACTATAAGTCCAACTCTTTCTCCCTTACTCTCCACCTAATTGCTCCCTTTTTATTCCCAAATTACAGTGAGCAAATAGTTGTTGTTGTTGTTTTCCCCTAAGGCAATTGAGGTTAAGTGACTTGCCCAGGGTCACACAGCTAGGGAATGTTAAGTGTCTGAGACCAGATTTGAACTCAGATCCTCCTGACTTCAGGGCTGGTGCTCTATCCACTGGGCTACCTAGCTGCCTCACAAATAGTCTTAATTAAGTCTATATGGTAATGTTGACTTATAACTGAATAAATGATGTTTATTCCATAGGATGTTAGTACTAGAAAGGAGCCCTCATTTTATAGGTATGGAAAGCAATGAGCCTCGGAAGTTTCAGTCTCAACTTTTCAGTCACACAAATTAGTCCTGGATTATTTACTGTTTAGGAGTATTGAAAAAATCCACCACAATGTGAACTCATTTCTTATCATCTTGGTTATGTTGTACCTGGAAAAAGGCACAGTTTTATCTGCTCTTCAAAAGTTTTTACTTAAAAGCTCACTTTCACTCACACACTTTGGGCAGTAACAATTTATGCTTTATGAATCGGCACAAGGGAAGATGCCAGTCACTCAAATTCTATTCCACAAATCCTTATTGAGCAACTATTCTACGTGCATTTAAAACCTTTCACAACCTGGTTCCAACTTGCTTTTCCAGATTTAAAACATCATTCTCTTTGTGTACTCTTCAGTCCAGAGTACTGAAGTGGCCTTTGTGCTTCCCTTCACATAAGACATTAAACCCCCATGATCAATGCGCTCCCTCTTCAAGTATTTTCCCTCTATAAATCCCTTGTTTCCATCACAGCTCAGCTTAAACAACTCCTCTAACATGAGCTCTTTCCAGATTCCTTGAACTACTAGTACTTTCTTCCTAGAATTACCATGCAATTATTTTGCATATATTTTGTATAGACTGACTTTATTTATACAAGCTGTCCCAAATCTTAATGAATTTTTTTAAGTTACAGCTAGATGGCTGGGTGGATAGAGTTCTGAGTGTGGAGTCAGAAAGACCTGAGTTCCAGCAAGTCACTTAATCTGTTTGCTTTAATCCACTGAAGAAGGATAAACCACAGGCCACTGGTATTTTAGCTAAGAAAACCCCATGGACAGTGCAGCCAAAGGGTGACACAACAAAACTACAACAAAAGACTTTTGGGGGGCAGCTAGGTGATCCAGTGGATAGAACACCAGCCCTGAAGTTAGGAGGACCTGAGTTCAAATCTGGCCTCAGACACTTAACACTCCCTAGCTGTATGACCCTGGGCAAGTCACTTAACCCCAACTGCCTCAGCAAAAAAAAAAAAAAAAAAGACTTTTGGGACACCCTGTACTTGCCTGTGGTCATGTTCTCTCCCCACTCCAGCCCCATAGAATGTAAGTTTCTTGAGGGAAACAGCTGATTCACTTTTGTCTTTGTATACCAGTGCCTAATTTAGCATCTGGCACATAATAAGAACTTAATAAATAAATGAGAATATTATGATAAATATAGGGTTTTACTAAATGCAGTGAGTGATACAAAAAAGGCATGACATGTTCCTTGCCATCAAAAAATAGTGTAGTCTTTTGGGAGAAAGACAAAACCTATGCACTTGAAATAATCCAAATAAAACAAACAACAAGACAGTGCCAAGTGAGGATAGAGAGAGAAAGCTGGCTGTTGGAATGTTGGCATGAGTGGCTAAAATCTGTATTATAGTGACTCAGATGTCTTTGTCAAGCTTGCGAGTGGCTGGGATTCAAAGCTGTATTGTAGGGATGTGGACTGACTTTTCCCAGAAACTCAACAAATGGTAAAAACAGAACTTAACCCCTTCTTCTTTCTTTTCTTTTCTTTTTTTTTATTATCCTTTATCCTTTCTACCTCCTCCCCTCTTGTACTCTCAGCTGTGTTTAATGAGTGGAGAGATCATCCAGATGAGTGTCAAGATGAGTCTGATCTTCGAGCCAGCAGATTTAGAGCAGGCTTCCCCAGCCACCGTCAGCAGGTAGTTGATCAACTAATAGATCGATAATCCAAATCTGGTTCTAGGGGTGGGCAAGTGAGGCAGCTTCAAAGGGCACAACAGAAGGAAGGGGGAAGAATGAGTGATGACCTTTAATATTTGTGCTACAAAGTTATTTTTATATTAATGTGTTTAATAACAGAAAATTCTCCCTTCCAAGGTATATACTTTTTATGATGTCAAATTGCATGTATTACAGCAAAAGCTATTAAACTTGTGGTGAACAGTAATGTACAGAAGAACATAATTTTTAAGCTTTGCCTAAAGTATATAAATAACTTGTCCTTGCTCTTGGTTAATCTCAAGTAGCAGATAACCCCAAAATGGCTTTGGAGTGAATTTGCTCCCTCTCCCTGCCAGCCTCTTACCTTCCTAATTATATTTTGCTTTGGTGAATTTTAAAATTAGTTTGCATTCCGAGAAGGTGCAACAGCCAACGGTGGGGAGAAGGTGGGCCAGACGTGTTAGGGTTAAAAACTTGCTACAGAAAGTCTACCATGTGAGTTACAGCTGATAATTCACAGAAAAAGACATTATACCTTCCCTTCTAGGATCTAGTGATTGATTGTCTGTGCCTTTGGGCTTCTCTGCTTCTACCCCATCTCTGGAACTGCTCCTTTCTATTTCTTACTCTAGAAAAGCTCATCCCCCCTTATCCTCTGGGCTTCCTAATGGGACAGCCACTAGAAGGGACTCAGTGCTGTTAATTAGGACATGACTGACTAGGTCACACTCTGTTTATGCTTGGCAGGTGTGGGATGATCTACATGGAACCACATCAACTGGGTTGGAAGCCCTTGAAGGACTCATACATGGAAACCCTGCCCCCCAACCTCACTGAGGAGCACACTGAACTGGTAAGCAGCTCTTCACTAGAATCCCTACAGGCACATCTCATAACCTGTCTCAGATACTCACTTGCTGTGTGACCCTGAACAACTCACTTAATTTCTGTCAGCCTCAGTTTACTTATCCGTAAAATGGGGATAAAAACAGCACCTAACTCATAGGCTAGCTTGTGAGGATTGCACGAAAACAAATGAATGAATGAATGAATGAACATACAGATAAATAAATGTGTGTATATGTATATATATATATATATGTGTGTATATATATATATGTATCTTTAGGTATATATATATATATACACACATATACATACATTCACAATACATCTATACATATGTGTGTATATATATATATATATATAAAGCTTTGGGATGCAAGCTATCATTACAAAGTATTGTGCCACATGTAGAAACAAAAAAGCAAAGGCCCAACCAACTAACCAACCCACTAAACAAAACCAGTCCTTGCCCTCAAGGAGTTTCCATTCTGCTGGTTTCCATTTTTCCAAAGTTTCCAGCTCTGGATATTGTCTGTGGCAGTGCACATGGTCCTCGGTGCAGGACGGGGGAGCAAAACTTCAAGGCCCTTACCCTTCAAAACAACAACAAGAAGTGGGGAAAAGTTCCCCTGTTTTCATCAAATCAACCAAAATTTATGTGAAATGCCTTTAAGTGGGACTGAAGAGTTTCAATGTTGTATATTTCCATAAGTGAAAAAAGCAGAGACAGGTTCATTCCAACAAGTCCATTAACGTCAGCATGTGTCATTCAATCAGATTTCTATGGAAGCTGTGTTTCAAAACTTTTTTATTTATTTATTTTTTTTATTGCTTGTTGGGAATTTGGCAGGAATTGTTTTGTTTTTTGTTATTGTATCTCTAATGCTCATGTAGAGGGTGGCACATAACAAATATTTATTGAATACTTATTGATTGATAGTATTTTATCTGTGGGAAAATCAATTAATCAATCTGGGGTTCTTAATCTGAGAGTTTGAACTTAAAAAAAAAGATTTTGATAATTACATTTCAATACAATTGTTTCTTTTCCTCTTTTGGATTCCTAAAACATAGAATATAGTAGCTACTTAATAAAATATTTCTGGATTTATTCACTTTATAATCCTATGTAATTAAAAATGTTCTTCTTAGAAGGGATCCCCAGGCTTCAGCAGACTGCCAAAGGACCAAGACACATAAATCTGTTTAGCTCATAAGATAGATGCACTTTAGAATTAATAATAATTTTGAGTCTTTGGTCTAGAAACCTTCTAAGACCTCAGTCCTAAATCTTTCTCAGACAATGGAAGGAGAAGACAGAGCTAAAAAGGGGAGATTAGGAGGTATGAGAAGGGGAATGGGCCTTAAGGGTCTGGGAGCTTTTTACAACATAGAGGAACTGGGGAGAAGGTTCTAAGCTAAGATGCTAACTGGGTATAGATATCCATTCATAGTTATGGATATTTAACTAGTGAAAAGTTCATAAGTCAAAAACTTCCTGAATTATTGCTGACATCTCCTTCCAGAGAAGAGCAAAGGTAATACAAAATGTATCCTAATTATATGAATTTAAATTTTCAGATTGACGACATGTTCATGTGGCTAGTCCAGCCTTCTTTAGAATTTGTCCGTCTCCACTGTAAATGTGTGGTCCAGACATCACCCATCCATCTTGCCTTCTCCATGATGAAACTATACAACTGTCTGCTTGGTAAATGTTGCCCTCATTCCTTAAGGCAAATACAGACTGGTCTGGTATTTCTGCTCATCTCACCCCCTCCACCCTTTTCCTAGAGAACCATAAAATACTGCAGATAAAAAGCTCAATCATAGACAATGTAATTTACATTAGTAAGTTGCATTCGAGGTTTTCTTTAAATAAACAAACAAAAAACTTATTTCATTGATAGGAAGAGTGGGCAGCTAGATGGCACAGTGGGTATATTGCATGCAAGCCCTGAAGTCAGGAAGACTCATCTTCCCAAGTTCAAATTCAGCTCCAGACACTTACTAGCTGTGTGATCCTGAGCAAGTCACTTTAACCTTGTTTATCTCAGTTTCCTCATCTGTAAAATGAACTAGAAAAGGAAATAGCAACCACTTTAGTATCTTTGGCAAGAAAATCCCAAATGTGGCCAGGAAGAATGGAATATGACTGAAAAGAATGAACAACAAAGAAATAGGAAAAACGTTGGCCTTGGTATCAGAGGACTTGAGTTTAAGTTTTATCTTTGAGTTTATTACCTGAGTGATCTTAGGCAATTAATTTCACTTCTTGGGGTCTCAGTTTCTTCAATTACAAAATGAAGGACTTGGACTAGACAAACTCTGAGGGGGCCCTCAGTGTTTATCACCTTTATTTCTGAATATATTTTTCCCTATTCTCTTAGCCAGCAAGGCATCTTTTCTAATGAAGATTATAAATCAGTCATTGTACTATAGTTTTAATCTTGGTTTAGCCTTTAATATCCTAGGTTAATTGGGGAAAGATTTGCAATGTTTCCAGTCAGGCCTCAAGTTTCCTCATGAACATTAGATCAAATGATTGTTGAGGGGATAAAATAAGATGCTAAATGTAAAAGATCTTTAAAAACAAATATTGGATAAATGTAAAGTATAGACAGGCTTATTTTCTGAAAGCTTAGTGTTCTTTTAAAAAGCTCAGATTCCTAGAAGGGATAAGTAAGATGTGGTTATTTGAATTACAAAAAGATTAGATTAGTGCTAGGAACTTTAAAGGAGTTCCCTCTAATACATTTAAACAAGTGGTTCATTAATCTGTATACCTCAATGAATCTGTTAAAAGTAATCTAAGACAAATATTTTCCTACTGCAGGGATCTGTGATTTATCTGATTTTATTTACTAACTGAAACTCCTTTAGGTTTTAGTTGATGGTCTTCATGAATTGTAGTATTGGAAAAATTCATCACCCTATGACCTATATGAAAGGGAATCTCTTTAAGCTTAGCTAAGTTGGTTGGTCTTTGGATGACAGTCTGTTGCTAGAGTTGTATTCTAGGTCTTTCCATTTTGATAGGACTTGCCAGATTTGTCATTTAATAGATACAGCATTTAAATACTCAGAGTTATCACTCCATGAGGAAGCACTTTAGTGGACAGAAGATATATAACCATTCAAAAATTTTAATTGGCTTCTATTTTGTTACATGGTGATGGACTGGAACACAGTTAATGTCTTGATAGTGTCTAGTCTTCCAAATTTTCTTAAATTAGTCAACTTTTCAAGCTTTTTTGAAGCTAGGACTGGCAAATCCAAAATGCTGAGCTGTTGAGTTGAAACAAGTTTATTTCATTTAGTCAAATATGATTCAACTTTTTAAAACTCAGTATATATGCTGCTTTTTCAAAAAGACATCCCTTGTATAAAATAAGGAGCACCAAAAATAAGTAATCATTCCTTAAGCTAAGCTTTTCCTGCTGCTACTTTTAACCTTGAAAAGAATATGCTGAGAAGTTGCTCTTCCCTTCCCTTCCCAAATCCATAGATATAACTGTCCAAAGGTTTGGGCACAGATGGCACCTAGAAAATTTGACAGAGATAAACTGTTTCTATGGCTTAAAAAGTTCCCCCATATTCCCCAAATCTCCATCATTTGTTACTTCTTTGACTTCAATTATTGAAGGCTCCTTTTAAAATGTCAGTTTAGTTCTGCATACACTTAATACAGGTTAATGATGTCCAAGGCAAATGTAAACAAACAACAAAGAAATTAAGCAATAAGTCATTATCAGCCATCAACATCTTAGTACAAATTAATTTATCAAATTAGTTGATTTGGTACAGAGCCTTGAGGGGACAATACTCATCATTGATAGGAGACAAAAGTTTCTGGCAAAAAGGCCCTGATCAGGGCAGTCTCCTGCTGGGGGCTGCTTATCCAGAGAGTGCAATAAAAATGGAGGGGAGAAAATGGTTGGAGAACTGAGAAGCAGCTCAGAACCTCAAAGGTGAAACAGCAAAGAGGAGGAAGAGGATTAAAAGGTTGGGGGGGGGGAGAAACCTTACCTACTTCACAGTGTTGAAGCTTGTTCCTTTTGCCAGAAACCTTGATCTTCCTGATCTCAGGCTTTCTCCAGCTGCTTTCTCCAGCTCTCCATCTTCTCATGGCTCTCAGAAATGATAGGGGAAGGATGGTTTTGTACTGCTGACTGTGTTTTTAAAGACCTGGCCTATTCTTTTTTTTAGATGAAATCAGAGCTGTGGGTGACCCAGATTATGATGGAGAAAACTTGACAAACCAACAGATATTCCTCTGGCTCCAAGGCCTCTTCCTCTTTTCTCTAGTGTGGACAGTGGCAGGGACCATCAATGCAGAGAGCAGAAAGAAGTTTGATAATTTTTTCCGCAACCTGCTGATGGGCATGGATAACTCCAACCCTCGTCCCAAAAGTGTCAAAATCACCAAAAACAACATATTCCCTGAAAAAGGTAGCCTGTTTATTGCTTTCTACCATTTTGGACCCCGTGTCTCAAGGGAACAAGGATCTGATGGAGGTTCCAATATATATAAAAAAGTAAGGAACAATAATAATCACAAAGTTGTCTGGAGGGAGATTCATGCTAGTAGGTACAATCTCCTCTATATGACAGCCCTACATGGGGAAAAAACTGATGGGATAAAATAAAATGGAAATGAAGGATAATCTTCCCAGCTCTTTTTCTAGATCCCTTCAACAAATATTCTCAGGGTGAAAGACTTGACTTGACCTCAAATAGAGTTGGTTTCTGGGTCTATTCATGAGATCACATTTGGAAGCTACTTTATGAAATGCTTCTGCCAAATTCAAGGAGCAATGGTGCTGAACTGAGACATGCAGAGATGGAGCTGAAACTGGGACTGAATTCCTTCAAGGTTAAATACTCATAAATCCATGATTTAGGGTTTCCACATTGAAGTGGGGCACTGATAAATTTGTCTGGGCAACCTAGATGTGAAGTCACTCTACAGAGTCAAAAGACATAAATGCAGAAATACTTAACAAATATTTCAGCTTCTTGTTGAACAAGAGCTGATAATGGATTTTCTCAGCTGCCAATGATTTAGACCACTGATTTATTATCTTCTCTGATGATTCTTACTTCTCTCTATAGGGGAAGCAATGCTTTTGGGTAGAGATTGCACATCTGGTTGCTTTAAAAAAAATTATCTAGGTCAGAAATATTTAACCTTCTTTGGTCATGGATTCTTCTAGAAATCTAGTGAGGACAAGATTTATAAAATCATGCATATCCTTTGATCTAGCAATACCTCTACTAGGCATGAATCCCAAAGGAGATTAAAAAAAGGAGAGGGGTGGGGGAAGGCTCTATATGTACAAAAATATTTATAGCAGCTCTCTTCTCAGGGCAAAAAATTGGAAATTGAGGGGATACCCATCAATTGGAAATAAATTGTGGTATGATTATGATAAAATATTATTGTTCTATGGGAAATGATGAGCAGGATGCTCTCAGAAAAGGCTGGAAAGTTCTCCATTAATTCAAGCAAAGTGAAATGTACTGTGTACAAAGTAATAGCAATGTGTGATGATGAGCTGTGAATGACTTTGCTGGTTTCAGTAATTCAATAATCCATGATTATCAGAAGGATTTATGATGAAAAATGCTATCCTTACCCAGAGAAAGAACTGATTGTGTCTGAATAGAAATTGAAACATACTTTTTTTTAAGCCTTTATTTTTCCTTGAGGGTTTTTCCTCGGGGGGGGGGACGGGGAGGATAGTTTGGAGATTTGTTTTCTTTCAGAACATGACTTTTAAAGAAATATTTTGCATAATTTTATATATGCCTTCTTAATGGGGGGGTTGAGTGCAGAGGAAGGGAAAGAATCTGGAACTCAAAGTTTTAAAAACAAATGTAAAAAATTGTTTCACATGTAACTGAGAAAATATCAAATAGGAAAATCAGGGAAAATAAAGGAATCTGGTGAGATCTATAGAACCTCTCTCAGAAGAATGTTTTTAGTTATGTTAAAATGAACTACATAAAGTTACAAATTTGTATAACAGATTATATTGAAATAAATGAGACATAATGTTTTTTCTCATTCAAGTTCACATGCCCCTTGTAATTTATCTTTAAGGGCCCTGGACCCCACGTAAAGAATTTCTGCTCTAGGGGCAGATAGGTGGCGCAGTGGATAGAGCACCAGCCCTGAAGTCAGGAGGACCTGAGTTCAAATCTGGTCTTAACATTCAAATCTGGTCACTTAACATTCCCTAGCTGTGTGACCCTGGGCAAGTCACTTAACCCCAATTGCCTTAGCAAAAAGCAAAAAAAAAAAAAAAAAAGAATTTCTGCTCTAGGTGCTGGGATGGACATAAAACCCAAGAGGGATGAATGATAGCAGTCCTAATAGATAAATGGCAGGTCTAGGCATAGTCTGTATAGAGTCATTCTTCCTAACCTGTGAGTTCCCCTTATGAGCCCCACATGGGTTTGTTTCTTCATCAGTAACTACAAGAAAATGAGCCACTTTTAAGCTCCCATTGAGCTTTATCATAGAATCTAGAGCTAAAATCAAGAGATTACTTTGGAGATCTAGCCTAGAGGTGTCAATCACTTTCAGATGGCATGTGGCCCATAACACTCCCAAGAACATTCTGAACCTGATTAAAATGTAATTGGGAAATATTCAGCAAAATAAATTAATATAAAATAAATATGTAAATCTGTGGCTTTCTAAGTCAAAATATTGCTTGCAGAGATCTTTATGTATGGTTTAGTGGCCCTCATTTCTACTTGAGTTTGACACTAATGGTCTAGTCTGTCTCATCCCCTGTACTGAGAGGTAGTGACTGGTCCAGGGTATCATGCATGTGATAAATAGCAGAGCTATTTGATGACTCCAGAGCAAGGACTCTTTCATTAGCTCCCATGGCTTCTATTAAGTAAGAAATTTAGATATGATGAACGCACACTTTGATCTTTATGTATCCAAATGGTCTCCTCTACTTCCTTGGCCTAGGGAGCATTTATGACTATTATTTTCATAAGCATGGCAGTGGACAGTGGAATTTGTGGACAGACTACATCACCAGGGACGAGCAGATAATCCCAGCTAATGCAAAGGTAAGAGGGGAGTTAGCCTTCATAGGCATTCTAATTTGGTGATTTCCTGGAACAATCTGCCCAGATGAATATGGAAACCTCAATGCTATAAATCAGTATGATTAAGCTTTTTCTCCTGACCTCATAAAACCATATTGGGCTGGGAGAGACCTTCAAGGGGTTGTATTAAGGTTACATTAAAACATATATAATCAAGGCAGCTAGGTGGTGCAGTGGATAAAGCACCAGCCCTGAAGTCAGGAAGACCTGAGTTCAAATTTGGCCTCAGACACTTAACACTTCCTAGCTTTGTGACCCTGGGCAAGTCACTTAACCCCAAGTGCCTCAGGAGGAAAAAAAAAAAAAGTCTATATCATAGAACCAAGAACTTGAAAGGACTACAAAACATATATAATCAAAAAGATATCTAACTTTTCCTACAGAAAATCTTAGAGGATGATTTCCTGTTACCTAATAGATTAGTAAAGACCTAAGCAGAAGAGTTGAGGAAAGGGAGAAAGGAGATTTGTTTAATGAGATTTTCTACTTTTGTTTGGTCTTAACCATTTTTGAAAATGTTCTTTAAAATCCCTTTCCCTGCCTTGGTAAGCAGAGTCGAGTGAATATAACCAAATCTTTGTGGGATGATTGAGGACTTTAAAGAGTTTCAGGATCATCATTTTGGATAATAAATATAGAGTTTGCAGAGATCTCAGAGACCCTTTAGCCTGACCCCATTATTTTTTAGAAGAGATTGAGACCAGAGTGAATACCCAAGATCACACAGATAGTAAACAGCAGAAAGGGGATTTGAATCTAGGTTGAATGCTCCTAGGATTAGTGTTCTCTTTACTGTACCATGTTGATATCTAGAACAGTGAACAAGAGAATAGAAAGGGACATGAGATTGTGATGAATTCATTTTCTGCTTAGGATCCACTCCAGTTCTGTCTGTGTAAGACAGACAATCCATGTGTTTTAAATATATCCCTACTAGTGGTTTATTTCTTGTGATTTCCCTTTTTGTCCAAAGGTTTGTGTTGAATTTGTACATTGAAGTTTTTCTGGATGAAGACTGCCTACTGGTTTTCTCCATATGTGTGGGCAACATTTGAACATTTGGTTTTTGTTTTAATCTCATCACATAATTATTTGAGCCTCTAGAATTTACATAAAACCAAATTCATTGTGAATTCTTTGTGCCAAATCCCATGCCCTCCAAACCATAGTTTGTCTCCATAGTATGAAATCATCTCCTTGGCCTAGTCATGGAATACACTATTTTTTTCAAAGTGTTCTTGATACTCTTTTTATTTGTTTTTAAATTCAGCCATTCCTGGATATACCACCCAGGAATATTAAGATCTTAACATAATGTGAAAATATGTTTAGAAGAATTGCACATGTTTAACCTACATTGGATAGCTTGCTGTCTAGGGAAAGGGGGTAGGAGGAAGGGAGAGAGAAATATTTGAAACACAAAGTTTTGCAAGGGTGAGTGTTGAAAACTATCTTTGCGTGTACTTTGTAAATTAAAAGCTATTATTAAATTTAAAAATATATATGTATATGCATATATATATACATATATATATGCAAGGGAAATACCAAGACAAAAGTAAAACAGTCCTTGTCAAAAGTATAATAGCCCCTGTCTTCAAAGAGCTTACAAGCTTGTCAAACAATGGATGGAGTGTTAGACATGGAGTCAGGAAAACCTGAATTCAAATTTAGCACAAGGATGGATTTATTAGCTATATGTCCCTGTTCTATAGAATGGGGATAAGAATAGCACTTAGTTCCTAGGATTCTTGTAAAATGATATTTGTAAAGCCCTTCACAAATGTTAAAAATGCTATATAAATGCTAGTTAGTACTACTATTATTATTAAATCCTAACAGGAAACAATGTACGTACATAAAAGTAAATATAAAATATAGAGAAAATTAATACAAGGTAATTTGGAAGAGGGAGGAAAACTGAAAAAGGTTCCAGATCATACCCTCTAACTATAGATATTCCCAAAGATTCTGTTCTGGGTCTTCTTCTCTTTCTCCCTCTATATCACTTCCTTTAGTGATCTCATCTGCTCCCATGGATTTAATTTTCATCTCTACATTGATGATTCTCATATTTACCTTTTTCGTCCCAAATTCTCTGCTGACTTCCACACTTGCAACTCTTACTGCCTTTCAAATATCTTGAACTGAATGTCCAATAGAATAGAATGTCCAATAGAATGTTTGGCACTTAATAAATGCTTTTTGACTGACTGATAGATTGACAAGCTACAAAAGGGGAGGTACAGATTAGCAAATGTCCCATATTGTGAATGGCACTTGAGTTCAGCTTTGAATGAAGCCAGGGATTCTATTTGAAATTAAACTTGAATTTACAGTAGTAATTTATTACTCATATGGCTCTATTCAGCACAAATAGCCATTCTAGCAAGTCAAAAAGCATTTATTAAATGCTTACTATATGCCAGTCACTGCTTTAAATGCAAAAATCACAGTCCTTCTCCTCAAGGAGCTTCCATTCTATTGAGAGAAACATGTAAGCAACTTAGGTAGAGCCAAGAAAGAGAGTAGATGGAAAATAATCTCAGAAGAGAAGGTTTAAGAATATGGATAAAATGGGAAAAGCCTTTTGGATTAAGTGAAATTTCAGTTGAATTTTAAAAGTAGTTCAAGGAAACTAAGAGGCAGACATAAAGAGACAGACCCTCCTAGGTGTGGGGGAAAACTAATGCAAAAGTACAGAGATAAGCAATGGGATTGTGTTTGAGGAACTGGCAGTAGGGCTTGGAAATGAGTAGAGTGGCTAAGTTTTAAAGGACTTTAAAAAGACGATTTCATTCAAGAAATGATAAGGAGCTACCAAAGTAGCTGAGTAGGTGGAGGGTAGCATAGTCAGACCAAAAGCTAGGAATTCTAAAAAGTAGAATGTAAGCTCCTTGATGCCAGACATGCTCTTAAGTTTGTCTTTGTGTTCCTATGGCATAATATGATACGTTTAATATAATAGGAACTTTTAAAGTGTTTGTTGAAGTCAATAAATTTTTTAAAATTTAGTTTGATGTTGATTTAAAAAGATTTTGCTTCATAGAGACCTCACTATATATGCAACAGCACACATACTATTCCATTTGGGAAAATTACAAAATTTAGAGTTTGAAGGTACCTTAGATGTCACTCATTCAAACTCTCTTGCTTTACAGATAAAAAAAATTAAGACCTATAGAAATGTTTTGCCCAAGGTCATAAAAGCAATAAATAGCAGAACCTGGCATTATTGAAGTCTTTATTGAATAATTATTCAATATCTTCTGATTTTCAATGTAGATTTTTAGACCTTAATTTATGGTCTCCCTAAAATGGTGACTGGGAGAATAGGTGATGGGCAGGTGAAAGAAGGGATGTGTTCCTACTGATATATGATCTGAGAAAGGAAGATAACCCCTTGTAGAGTGAAATAAGTATTCTGGACTGGAAGAGGAGACCTGGTTTCCTCTCTTGGTTCTGCCATCAACCCATTGCATGCTTTCTCCAGTTTTCAGCTCTACAAAATGGGGAGAATAAAATTCTTAACTCTCAGAAATAGTGAAGGTAGGAAATAACATCAGTGGAAGTATACTGTGAACTCTCTGGGAGAAAGTCACTATAAGGAGAAAAGTGAATGTTTTCAATGATGATGATCTAAGGCAGCAGGGTCACTCACTGATAGAACACAGATCTGGAGATAGAGAAGACTTGAGTTCAAATTTAGCCCCAGAAATTTACTATATCCATGGGCAAGTTGAGTAACATTTGTCTGCCTCAGTTTCTTCATCTATAAAATGGGAATAGCATAGCCTCAATCTACCTGGGTTATTATGAGAATAAAATGAAATAATATTTGTAAAGTACTTTTATAGATATTAAAGTACCACATAACTTCTAGCTATTACTATTCATAATATACAGATTTCTTCACTTTCTGATTCTATTTCAAAAAATCCTGAATATGACTTTTCCTGATGTCTGCTTTTCCTTACATCTGTGTTTGTAATCTACTTCCACTTGGAAGCCAACAACACCAGCTCTTGATAGATCTTGAAGATATGTTAGACACTAAGGTTTGCTTTTTCTCTGACAGGTTTCTGAACTCATTATCCCAACGATGGAAACAGCCCGTCAGACCTTCTTCCTGAATGTCTACTTGAACCATGGGATCCCCATGCTTTTTGTGGGCCCTACAGGAACTGGCAAATCAGCTATCACAAACAACTTCCTGGTCCACTTGCCCAAGAACTTGTTTCTGCCAAACTGCATCAATTTCTCCGCCAGAACCTCAGCCAATCAGACCCAGGACATTATCATGTCAAAGCTGGATCGGAGAAAGAAAGGTCTCTTTGGACCACCCCTGGGAAAAAAAGCTGTGGTATTTGTGGGTATGTTGACCTTGCTTTGTGGAGAACTGCCTTTTCCCCTTTCTTTCTTTCCATTTTTTCAGCAATTTCCTTAAAAATGAAGGGCTTCTCATAAGGCACTTCATAAGGTTAAACTGAATTCATTCCTACATGTGAAGATGATATTTGTAACTCACAAGAACTTTCTCATAATTAGGCTAAAAAGGAGTATATATAATCAGAGGGAATAAATGCTAGTTGAATGTGAAGGGATGATATCTAAAAAAATAAAATTAAGGGGCAAGAGAGGAATGTGCTGGGAGAAAGGGAAAGGGAGAGGTAGAATGGAATAAATTATCACACATAAAAGAGACAGTGGAAAGAAGAGAGGGGAGGTAAAGAGGGAGTGAATGAACCCTACTCTCATCAGAATTGGCTCACAGAAGGAATATCATACATACTCAATTTGGTATAGAAATCTTATCTTACCCTACAGAACAGTAGGAAAAGAAGAGGATAGTAAGAGGGAGAAGGGATTGATAGAAGAGAGGGCAGATTATGGAGGAGTATTTAGAAGCAAAACACTTTGGGGATTAAAAGGAGGAGAATAGGATAAATGGAGTGGGGGAGGGGAAGTTAGCAAGAGAAATTGTGAAAAATAAATTGAAGTAAATTTCTCTAATAAAGGTCTCATTTCTCAAATATAAAAAAAAGAAAGAAAATGAAGTGCTTCCTTAGGAAGAAGAGAATCCTAAGAAAAAGGGTTGTTCTCTTTCTCAAAAAAATAACCAGCTAAGTGTATAGAATTCTGATCATTAAGAAAACCTAAGTTCAAATCGAGCCTCAAACAGTTACTAGCTGTATGACACAGGGCAAGTCATTTAACATCTGTCAACTTCAGTTTACTCATCTGTAAAATGAGGATAACCATACCACCTAACTCATCTTGTGAAGATCAAAAGTAAGCATACATTCAATGCTTTGCAAACCTTAAAGCACCATGTAAATGCTAGCTATTTTTGGTTTTATTTATTTAATATTTCTCCCCAGTTACATTCAAAACAAAAAAAATGTTTACATTTGTTTCTAAAATTTTTGAGTTCTAGGTTCTCTCCCTTATCCCCAACCACAACTAAGAAACCAATTGTGAAGTTATAATGCTTATGCAAATTAGCTATTTGCAAAAAAAAAATTATTATTAGCCTAATCTCTTGATAAATACTTATCATCATAGGACAGATTCAGGGTGTTACTGTGCCTGCTACAATTTCAGTATTTCTTAACAGCGGGAAAGAGAATGTTCCTGTGGGAAAGCAGCAAGGATCCTAAGGGTCAAAAGAGATTGTCCTAAAACACCTACTTGCTGAAGGGGCTATAGCTTTTGCCTGCTTAGAGCCCCCTTTAGAGAGCACTTCTAAAAAAGGATTGTGGATTGTCCATTTTGATGATACTTCTTTATGTCCTGTTTGGTGAACCCTGTGTTATGAGGACAATATGATACAGTGAAAAGAATGCTAGACAGAGTCAAAGCACCTCATTTCAAATCCCAGCTCCACTTTTTCCACCTTTATGATTTCATGTCTCTAACCTTCATTTTCCTCATCTGTAAATTGAGGGAGTTGGATTTTGAGGTTCTCAGGGATGCAGCATGGCATAGTGGATAGATTATTTCCCTTGGAGTCTGGAAGATCTGGTTTGAAATGCTACTTTTAGACATTTCCCAGCTGTGTGATATTAACCTCTCTGACTCAGTTCCTAATCTGTAAAATGAGGGTAATATAATAATAGTTTCTGAGGTCTTGTTTAGCTCTAACTCTGTTATCCTTTGGTCTTGTGAACTTCTGTCACTCATTTGCATAGTTTCACTTTCTATGGTACTGATTCAGTAACTTATTATTTACTGTCTTATTCATGTTTTTTTTTTTAAAATAGATTTATAATGAAATTTAAGCCTTTTTGTTGTTGTTCTTTAGTAAATATATAGATCAGGATATCACCATCCTTTCAGAAAAAAGCTTTTAGGTGCCTAATATGTACACTAAATCAGGGATACAAAAATGAAAAACCAAAATAGTCTTTTACTTCAAAGGGTCAAAATCTAATAGAGGAGATATGAATTACATTAAGAAATGTGACACAAGGTGGAATGTAGTAATCACCTTTCATATTAAGTAATGAATTGAAAATTTTCTGTACAATCAATCATGAGCAAGTTAATCTCTCTGGGCTTCAGTTTTTTCAAGTGTAAAATGAGGAGATTCCCAATTCTAATTCTTTGATCTATGCATTTATGCCTCTATAGAAGGACTATATCTATTTAAGTGTTGAGTTTGTACTTGCTGTCTAGAAGAGGGGGGAGGTGGGGAAGGAGGGAGAAAAATTTGGCATACAAGATTTTGCAAGGATGAATGTTGAAAACTATCTTTGCATGTATTTTGAAAATAAAAAGCTATTATTAAAAAAATTTTTTTTAACTTTTTGGTTTGAAGTCTGAAAGGTCTAAATTCAAATTCTACCTTAAATACTTACTAGCTCTGTGACCCTGGACAAGTTATTTAACTATTATGTGTCTGAGACAACTTAATAGGACTAAATGAATAAAAATTTAAGAAGACGAAGGGTATTCCTAGGTGCTCTTAGGACAAAGATTATCACGCTGACCAAACCACAAATCTTTTGCATATTCTATTTGTCTTCTCAAATACCATATAATCTTTAGGAGTGTGATGGCCTATATGTATTTTTTTGGCTCTCTCATAATACCACCTAGCAAAGTGATGTGCATTCATTCAAAAGATATATTAAGCATTCACTCTGTATAGAGTGCTATATTAGGCACAAAGGAAAGTACAGAGTTTGTTTGTTTATTTTTGGGGGGCAAGGCAACTAGGGTTAAGAGACTTGCTTAGAAATACTCCCACGTGTGCAAAAATGTCATAGTACCCTTTTTTTTTTATAGTGGCAAGGAACTGGAAACTGAGTAAGTAACCATCAATTGGGGAGTGGCTGAATAAGTTATGATGTATGAATAATGCAATATTATTGTTCCATAAGAAATATTCAGCAGGATGATTTCAGAGAGGCCTGGAGAGATTTGCATGAACTGATGCTGAGTGAAATGAGTAGAACCAAGAGAATGCTATACATGGCGACAAGAAGATTATATGATAATCAAATGTGATGGATTTGGCTCATTGGAATCAGTGAGGGGATTCAGGTCAATTCCAATAGGCTTGTGAAGTAGAAAGCCATGTGAATCCAAAAAAAGAGCAGTAGGAGGGCTGAATGTAGATCACAGAATTGTATTTTCACCTGTTTTGTTGTTTGTTGCTTTTTTTTTCTTTTGTATTTTTTTCCCTATTTAATCTGATTTTTCTTTTGCAGCATGGAAATATATTTAGAACAATTGCATATGTTTAACCTTAATATTAGATTACTTGCTGTTTAGGGGAGGGGAATGGAGGAAGGGCAGGAGAAAAATTTTGAACACAAAGTTTTGCAAAGGTGAATGTTGATAACTATCTTTGCATGTATTTTGAAAATAAAAAGCTATTATTAAAAGTTGAGAGAGAGAGAAGAAGACTTACCCAGGATTACATAGCTAGTTTGCATCTCGTCTGAGGCTGTATTTGAACTCAGGTCCTCCTGCTTCCAGGGTCAGTGCTCTATCTACTGCTCCATCTAATAGCTTCAAAATGCACTTCTTATCAGACACAGTACTTGCCCTCATGGAATCTTGTATGGAGCAAAACACACACTCAGTAATTATAGTACCCAAATATTACTTAGTAAGTACATCATTGAGATGTAAAACAACATACAATATATTTTATGTATTGGATAAACAATATATGTGAGTTCTAATTGATTCATTTTGATTGTCATTTAATAGCATCTTTTTTTGGGGGAAGGGAAACCCCCTCTGATAACACTTAAATAATATTAAAAATCATGAGACAGAGATCCAAGAAAGAGGGTCAAGAAAAAATCCTCAAGTCTTTTTTCTTTTCATCCTACTTCTATAACCATGTAATTAAATTGCCTGCTCCCTATGAAGAAGGTAAAGTAACTGGGCCAAGATTTGAAATAGATGCTGGAAAACTTGGGATTCCTCAATTGAGAGTCTCTGTCCATTTAGGCAACAGGGAAAATAGCAAAAGGCAGAAGGCAGGCATCAGGTCTCCACATTTATTCCTAGCTTTCTCATTCAAGAATAACTGCTTTCCTCAGATGATCTCAATATGCCGGCCAAAGAGATATATGGGGCTCAGCCTCCCATTGAGCTCCTGAGGCAGTGGATAGACCATGGTCATTGGTATGACAAGAAGGACACATCCAGGTTGGACATAGTAGATACACTATTCGTGTCAGCTATGGGCCCTCCAGGTGGGGGAAGGAACAACATTACAGGTATGTAAAGGGGAAAAAGCAAAAACAAAAACAAAAACCTACCCATTGTTTCAGCAACAGAACAAGGAGCCTATTTCCAGTTTAACCCAGAGCAGAACCTAACTTGGGTTAGATATAGAAAAAGAGTTTTACAATAGAGAATTATGGGACACTGAAATGGGCAATCAAGGAAGATCTGAAATAGGCAGTTGGACTCAATCCCATAGAACTTCAGACTTGGAAGGAACCTCAAAGACTATCCACATATACAAAGAGGAATCCTCTCTATAATAAATTTGACAACTGGTCCTCTAGGCTTTATATGCAGACCTCCAGTGATAATCCATGATAAGTGACCCATTCTATTTCTGTATAACTCAAATCATAAATTATTTTCTTCCCATGAAATTCAAACTTGCCTCTTTGAAACTTTCTCCCATAACTTCTGGTTCTGCTTTTTGGGGCCAAGTAAACTGATCTTCTTTCATATTATAACCCTTCAAATACTTCCAAGCAGCTTTCCTTCTCTTCTTCTTCCCCTTTCCTCAGTATTCTCCTCTTCTCTTCAAGTTAAACATTTCTAATCCCTATTATCAATCCTCATATGCTCAAGGACCTTTACCATAATGGCTGCCCACTTCTGGGGACTCTTTTGCCCAATGCCCTTCTTAAACTGTGATAATTCAGAACCAAACATGACACTCATATGTAGTTTGATCTAGCACAGTAACCATAGAGTATAGTGGGATTGTCACCTATATTATGCCTCTAGTAATGATCACATTAGAATTTTGACTCCAAGATTGCAATATTGAATCATTGAAATTTTAGTTCTTGTCTTTTTTTAAAAATAAATTGCTCAATAGCTACCCTCTCTTATCTTTTACTTCTGAAGTTGCTTTTTTCTTTTTCACTCTGTCTAAGACTTCACATCCCTCTAACTTTCATCTTATTCAATTTAGTCCATCATTCTAGCTTATCAAGATAATTTTGGCTCCTGATTGTCTTCTAATATGTTCAGTATTCCTCCCATCTTTGTGTCATTTGAAATTTTGATATGAACACCATCTATGTCTTTTAAGTCATCAAGAAAAATTCTATTTTTAGCACTTTTGTGAGACTCTTTGCTTACGACCTCTTTCCAGTTTAACATGGAACCATTAATGATTACCCTTTGTGTCCATTCAATAATTTCTTAATCTAATAAGAACCTAAGAAACCTAATTGTACTATCATCTATCCATCACCTATCTTTCTACTTTTTCAAAAGAAAATATGACAGATTTTGTGAAATGCTTTGCTAAGATCTTGGTAAGCCTACCAGTCTAGTAACTTTGTCACAAAGAGAAACGTGATTAAATTGACATGACTCATTCTTTTAAAAAATTCATTGCATTAATATTTTTTATTTTACATTTATTTACTAATGTATCCCTTTCTCCTTCCAGAAAGCCTTACAGCAAAGAATAAAAAAGAGAAAAAGAAACCAGAAAATTCTAACATTATACTGAGTATTCCACACCACAGCCCCTGACCATTGAGGAGGGCAAGAGAAGTGTTTTCAAGTATTTGAAGGGATATCACATGGAAAAAGTTTATTCTTAGTCTACTTGGCCCCCAAAATGATGAAGTTGCCTTCTGCAATCTTTCTTTAGGACCTAGTTTGGTCATCATAATTTGGTACCATTCAGTTTCAACTGTTTTGTTGCTGTCTTTTCTATTTAAATTGTTATACTCATTATGTATACTGTTTTCCCCGGTTCTGTTCATTTCACTTTCCATCAGTTCTTTCTGTGCTTTTCTATTTTTATCATCTTTATTTCTTACAACATTTTAATATTCTAATACATTTATGGGCCAAGACATTTTTAGCCATTCCATGGTCAATAGGCATCTACTTGATGTGTCCAGTGTTTTTGCTATTAAAAAATTATATTATATACATCTTGGCACATAATGGACACTTTCTTTTCTATAACTGACCTTGTTGGGGTATATGCCTTACAATGAATCTCTGGATCAAATGGTATGGACATCATAGTTACTTTCTTTGCATAATTTCAAATTGTTTTTCAGAATGGTTTGGCCAATTCACATCTCCACCAATGATGTATTTGTATGTCTATCTTTCTACAATCCTTCCAATATTAACTTTTCCCATATTTTGTCATCTTTGCCAGTATGTTATTGTGTGTGAGGTAAAAATCTTAATGTTGTTTTGATTTACATTTCTCTTATTATTACTGATTTAGAGTATTCTTTCATATGGTTGCTGTTAATAGTTTCCAATTCTTTTGAGAATTGTTTGTTCATCTCCTTTGACTATTGGGACATGACTGCATGACTTATTCTTGATAAAGTTATTCTAGTTCTTTATGATTATTATTTTCTTTTTCAGTTCAGTAACCATCTTTTTAAAAAGTCCTCAAGTTTGTATAGGAATTGAAGTAAAGTTTACTCACATTTAAAAGACTCTCATTTGCTTCCAGTTTTGAAAATTTGAACATTTGCTTCAATCCATACTTTTTCTGTTCTCCATGGCTTTTTAAAGACCACTGATAATAGTTCATCAATCATATAAAAACTTTTGGCATCTTAGAATATAATTTAGTTTCATGATTTGAGCACATCACAAAAAGAAGCTCAATGGTGTTCTCTTCCTATCTCCCACTTTGTTTGGGGTATAAGTTCCCTACTAGTCATTTTTGTTCTGTCCTTTCTAGGACAAAAATCATAGAGATCATAAATCTAAGGTTAAAAAGAAACAGGTCTTCCTGGCTCCAAGACTAGCTCTTTATTTGCTACAGTAAAACTGTAGGAAGGCCTTGGTTCAACTCTTGTGCCTGACATGTAGATTACATGACCCTCCTCAAGTTAATTCACTGCTCAGGACTCTAATCAGTTCTTTAAGGTTGTAGAATAGGTTCATTCTGCTTTGGTAGAGGAAAATTCTTCTACCAAAGGAATCATAGCTATGATTCTTTACATATTACACTGCCATGACAGGCTTGTAAACTGTTGCTCAAATTCTAATTCTTCCCTCTGTCCAAGTGGTCTGTAACATTCTCTGATAACAGTGTGGATTCTGTTTCTTCCTCCATTTGTTTTAATTCAAGGACTCTTCATAATGCCTTTCTCCTATTTTCTCAAATGTCTGCCTATAATGATAATAACTACAACAATAATAATAGCTAGCATTTATATAGCATTCTAAAATTTGCAAAACATATTATCTTACTTTAATCTTTACCACAAACTTCAAAGGTTGGTACTATTATTATGCTTATTTTGTAAATGAGGAAACTGAGGCTGATGGGGGTAAAGTAACTTGCCCAGAATCACTTGAATTAGAACACCTGACTCTAGGTCCTATGCTCTGTCTATCCATTGCACCATCTAGCTGGCTTATCTTTTTAAATTTTGCTCCCTCCCTAATTTCCAACTATCTATCCTCTTTCTTTTGAACAAGGTTTATCTTACTGTGCCAAGTATAACTATGATATCGTCTGCCTCCTTACATTGAGATCTTTAGTTCACTTTGCTTGTACCCAGACTTTGCCTATTTATGAGCAGACATTAGAGGTCATGAGTTAATTGTTGACTTCCTTCTTGAATTTTGACTTATGTGAATTTTGGGGTGGCCATATTGCTATTTTTCTTATCTTAATAGTTATTTTCTATGGAATCTAGCTTGGTGGTTATATATTAGCTGCTCTTCCCTCCTCTCTCTTTTTTTTTTCCTTTTCCTGTATATAGTTCTTTTTATTAGATTTTGTAAGGTCTTATGTAAAGAAAAGAAATGTTAGCCCCTCTTTGTACCATTGGTGAAGTCATTTCCAGAATTTTTTCTTCGTGTATATTCTGATTGTATATATATTGATAGAGATTGACATTTTGATACTCTACACTCATTCTATCTCTGAAATGCCGTTTATGGTCCCTATATTTAACAATATACCTAGTCACAAAATTAGGTATACTTTCTTAGGTAAACTTTGTTAATGGCAAGGAGAATGTCATTTCTGTATTTTGTGCCATAGTCCAGAAATCCAAATTCTATTTTCAGACATCATCTTAACCAGATATTTATTTCCCAAATCTTCCTTTTTCTTCTGAAGTCTATTCGTTTGACTAGAATAAGTAAAGAAATCACCACCTCTGACCAGAAAGTCTTCAGTTTCTTCCCTGAGATTTTACAATTTTTAACAAAGCTATCTAAAAGAAAAAAAAAATTCCTTCTGGCAGTGTCATTTGTACCCATGTAAATGATCAGAAGTGGGCCATAATCATCTGGTTTAAAAAATCTTGGGAAATTCTTGGTCACATCCTAATATATGTATCTTGATATATGGTCCCTGAAAGATAGCAGATCTCTTATCAGGTTGACAAATAATCACAATGACACACAGCACAGGCTGGATATTTCCACACACCTGAATTATTCTCTATGCATACCTATTTTAAGTAGATGCCTTGTTAACCTTAGATAGAAGATACCAATCTTCACTACTTATCTCTTCTTCCTCTCACCCACATTGGAAGGTTTATCTCTTACCTATGAATTACTGTTGTCATTCCTTTGTATTTATTTTCTTCCTCTTCAGGAAGAGTCTCCTACCTATTGCTTAGATCTAAGTAAAGTTATCCTTTTTACTTTGTGACTTTCCCCATCATAGTTTTGATTTATCACTGGTTAGCATAAGAAATTAAATGGGAATTTTTGGGGAATTTTGTGGGAGCTGCAGATAACATATAAAGGCCCACAGAAGACACAGAAAAAGTTTAGAAACAGAAATGCATAAAACATATGTGTAGTTTTATATGGTATCAATATATTTTCACTTTTAATACCATAGTAATTCAGACTTCTGTGGTATGAAGTGAGGACCAAAATTTTTTACATATTATGCTTCTAACTCTCTTGTGATAAAAAGATAAGTGCATTTAATGGTTTTTCCTTTTCAGTGACACATTTGAGATCTGTCACTGAACTTCCTGCCATGATGGTTCAGGATTCTCCCTTTATCTCTTCTAACCTATTTTGTAGTTTTTACATTGGAGTCTTTATTCTGTTGTTTTGGAAAACTTCATTTTTATTAGTAATCTGAGAAGTGGAGAGGTTCCTGGAAACCCCTAGCCTTCTCCTCCAATTGGGAGATTGGCCTATCCCTTTTAGAATAGATAATAAAAGATTACTTAGTCATGGCATGAATACAAACATTGCAACTAGTATGTAAGTAATCAGAAAATTCTGCTCTCTATATTTGCTGGAAGTAAGATTCTCAGAGCTTTGTTGTCCTTGCTAGTTAGGTTTTTAGAGAACTAGATAGCAAACTATTTGTAGACTATATGTATTTGTAATGGGTTTTATTTTTCTTGTCTTCTCAATGAAGGGTTAAAACCAAAAATGAAATAAAATTGAATTATCAGATTACTTATTGAAGTCTTCAGCCCCTAAGGTACCATTTTCATTCTTACTTCAATAGTGTTTTGAAGGCTACATCTTCCTTTTTTTTTTTTTGATTTAAATAATTTCCTGCCTTATCTCATCAATTTGTTTTATTAACCTTGTTTTTACCAACTTTCTTCTCCTCCTCCTTATTTTTCACCACCTTCTGGAGACCTTTTTCCTTTTCCTTTTCTTCCTCTTGTTTTTTTTTTTTTTATTTGTTTGTTTCTCTTCTCCTCTTCTCCTTCTATTCTCTTCTTGATTCTATTCCTTTTCTAGTAGTGTTCATCTTCCTCAAATTCTCTTTTGACTTGATTTCTCCACTTTCTAGCATTTCCTTAGCCCTTCTTCTTTAGTTCATATCCTTCAAATCTTTGCCTTCTTTCAACTTCTCTTCAGAACCTTTCAAATCCTGTCTCATCTCATCAAAAGCAATCTTTGTTGTATTTTTTTGGAAGGTAGTGTGGGCAATCAGGGACTGTCTAAGGTCACATTTGAACTCAGATCCTCCTGACTCTAGTGCTTTATCATTCTACATAGCTTCCCCATTCTCTGTTTTTTGTTTTCACAGTTCAAGGACCCTTCAAATATTCTCTTTCTTCTTTAGTTCAAGTCTTCTATTCCATAACCTCATAATTTTCTTTCACTGAAGGTGGAAGCAAATGGCTTATTAATAATAGATGACCTGTAAGGTTCCTTCCAAAAGTAAGATCTTCAAAGATCTATGCTTTAATGATAGCTTTTCTGTCATGTTATCTAAAGGCAAAGATGTGGATTAGATAACCTTTTAGGGTCTTTTCTACACTTGGATTCTATGAGAACATTAATGAATATAGGGAAAACAAAAAGCATTTCAGAATTTGAATGAGGGAGACTCTCAAATCTTCACACTCTCTTGGAGTCAGGTTCATATATATATATATATACACACACACACACACACATACACACAGAGAAAAAATTCTGAGAATAGCCCTTCATCAGTGTTAGGAAGATGAACCATCACATTTATTTATACTCACTGTTTTAATGGAAATCCTCATTTTCAACATGTATCTTAGAAAGAAGTCAAATATCATACTGTCCTTTGCATTTGATGGAAGGGAAAGGTGACTTTGTCATTAGTTCCAGAAGACAAATATGTGTGTGCACATGTATCTATCTATCTGTTTGGTTTTCAGGACGATTCACCCGCCACTTGAATATCCTTTCTATCAATGCTTTTGAGGATGAAATTTTGAGCAGGATTTTTACCTCCATTGTTGATTGGCACTTTGGGAAAGGATTTGATGTAATATTTTTAAGGTAAGAAAACTAAATATCCTGAAAGAGATGGGATGAAGGAGATGTTGCTTTCCAAATTTTTCATAACATTGTGACTTTGCTATTTTTCTAAGACTTGGAAAGATGCTGATTCAAGCAACAATGACCATTTACAAAGCTGCAGTGGAAAATTTCCTGCCAACTCCCTCCAAATCTCATTATGTCTTTAATTTAAGAGATTTTTCGCGGGTTATTCAAGGGGTATTGCTGTGTCCTCACACTCGCTTGCAGGTTAGCTTCTTTTTAAAATAAATATTATCATAAAAATAACTAAATACTACTGTTTATTATCTGGGATTGAGACATACTTTTCCTCCAAAGAATACAGTATTAGGTGAATTTGGTATATGGGTTTATCAAATTGGCAGAATTATTATTCTATGTGTTTTCTCTTTCTTAGTAGATTGTGTCTTAAGGACAAGAAATATGCCTCTTTGAATAAATAAATGGTTGTTGTTGGCTATATTTTTACTTGAGATACAGAACATGTATGATGAGAAACAAAATTACCAAGAATTATATCTGCCATTTTCAGTCTTTATCATTTCTCTTCTATAATCCAAATTTTTTTTTTTTTTTTTGCTTTTTGGCTGAGGCAATTAGGGTTAAGTGACTTGCCCAGGGTCACACAGCTAGGAAGTGTCTGAGACCAGATTTGAACTCAGGTCCTCCTGACTTCAGGGCTGGTGCTCTAAACACTGCGCCACCTAGCTGCCCACTATAATCCAAAATTAAGGACACTTAGGCTGTTTGACTGATATTCAATTAGTATCGAGTCTCATCTCTTCCAAGCATCCCCATTACCTTTGATCACTGTCTTCATGTATATATTTACTCAACAATTAACTTTATATTTTCATAAAAGTTATATTGTCTGTTTGTAAATGACATCAATTTTGTCTTAGCTCTTAAAGCATGAATTATGTCTCCTGCTCCATTTGAATAATGCCATTGTACCTATCAAAGAGTTTTTTACACCCTAATTATTATTGATTCAATGGAGGAAGAAGTTGCTAGCTTTGTGGGCTCTGCCTCCAAATAATTCAGATACTCACTTTTTGATTTACAGGATGGAGAAAAACTGATTCGACTGTGGATTCATGAAATTTATCGAGTCTTCTATGATCGCTTAATTGATTGTGGTGACAGACAGGTGTTCTTCAGTATGGTAAAGGAGACAACAGCTAACTGCTTCAAACAGAGTGTTGAGAAGGTATGCTAAATTCCATGTAATGTAGCTGAGAGTCATTTAATCTCCATGTGCCTCAGGCAACTGGTTGTGAGTAACCTTGATATAGAAGAGTTTTTTATACTTTGAATTCCTTAAGACTGATATTTGCAGATTCTTTAAGAATACCATAAAATTCCTAAAAGAATATGCCATCTATGTGCTTTGACATCTAAAGACTTAAAGTAGGCTTATTGGTTTAGTTCAGAGGATATTTTGGTTTTCTGACTCAAAGATACAATAGAAAGAATTCAATTTAGAATCAAAAGCCCCCCCCCGCCCTTTTTTTAGGTAATATTCTCACATTGTTCCTCGCTGGTCTCAATGTTTCTACTGGAAATATTAATTTGCTAAATTCACAGGGTATCTTCTTGGCTAGACTAGAGTGTCAGTGTTAGGTGGTACTCTATCTTCTGGTCTCATTTTTTCTTCTTAGTGTGAGTCTGCCAGGTTAGAGTGGCTAGGCCTTTTCCTCCCTAAGAGCCTTTTAGGCACTTAATGTGGCCTCCTTAAATGATACACAAATGTTTACAATTCTCAGAAAAAGATACAAACATAGTACTTTGTAGTACTTGATAGTGAATTATAAATATAAGTGGGATTTCCTGCTAAATTGCTTTTAATTTATATTTACTCATCTGTGTACATATTACTTCCTCTGCCCCCACCCTGTAGAATGTCAGTTCCTTAAGTATAGAGATTCTTGCATTTTGTCTGTGTATTTCCAGTGCCTGGAAAAGAGCAGGTGCTTAATAAATACTCATTAAATTGAATTTATCCTAGGTCCTGAGTCATTTATCACCTACTGGGAAGATTGTGGATGATAATATCCGTAGTCTGTTCTTTGGAGATTTTTTTAAGCCTGAGGCTGATGTAAAAATCTATGATGAAATTACTGACCTGAAAACTCTCACTTCAGTCATGGAGTATTACCTAGAAGAGTTTAACAACATCAGCAAAGCCCCAATGTCATTGGTCATGTTCAGATTTGCTATTGAGCACATTTCTCGCATCTGTCGCGTCCTAAAGCAGGACAATGGCCATCTACTGCTAGTGGGCATTGGGGGGAGTGGGAGGCAGAGTGCCTCCAAACTGTCCACTTTCATGAACTCATATGAGTTGTACCAGATTGAGATCACTAAGAACTATACCAACAATGACTGGCGGGAAGATATAAAAAAGATTATGCTTCAAGTTGGAGTGGTCAGTAAGAGCACAGTTTTCTTGTTTGCTGACAATCAAATCAAGGATGAATCATTTGTTGAGGATATCAACATGCTCCTGAACACAGGTGATGTGCCCAATATCTTTCCTGCTGATGAGAAGGCCGAAATTGTGGAAAAGATGCAAACAGCAGCCAGGACTGAGGGCAGGAAAATTGATGGGACACCTCTTGCTATGTATGCCTTCTTTATTGAGAGGGTAAAAAAAAATCTACACATCGTTTTAGGTAAGCAACAAGTTCATCCCTACCTAAGGATCATACATTTAGAACCAGAAAGAATTTTAGAGGTCAACCCTCATGTTTCAAATAAGATAACTGAGGCCCAGAGTGGCCAAGGGATATGTCCAAGATTGTATAAGTAGTAAGACACAGAGTGAAGATTTTAATCCCAATTCATTGACTCCAAATCCAACATTCATTCCACTATATCATTCACACATACATATTCATACACAGTGCCTCTTAATTATATGCCCCTCTGTCTCTTGATATTTTAATGGAACCCAAATGTTTCTGGTAGGTGGGACAGTTTCCAAAATTTTAAGTCGGCTTTTCCCATTTTCAAAATTTCAGAGTTTCAAAGGGATTAGGGTGTAAATACTTCTGAACTTCTTTAAAAGTACCAAAGGTATATATTATCCCTGAGTACCCTCCATATTCTGAAATATAAACCCAGAGTCCCATCCTGCCTGGAACTGGAAGGAAAGGAACTAACAAAATATATTCTTTCTAAAAGCCATGAGTCCAATTGGAGATGCTTTCCGGAATCGCCTACGAATGTTCCCTTCTTTGATCAATTGCTGTACCATCGACTGGTTTCAGACTTGGCCAACAGATGCATTAGAGATGGTGGCCAACAAATTTTTAGAAGATGTGGAGCTTGATGATGAAGTTCGAATACAGTATGTATTGGGCTGGTTATCTATGGAGGATTGGGAATGTGGCTAATATTTCCCTCAACAGATCTCTTTCTGACTTGAGCTAGCCAAAATCAGTAGAATCAAATAGAGAGATCAGAGAACAAATTCTAATGACGAGCACTATCATAATTTACTTGGAAAAAAATGGACCCAGTGTGACTGCCATTTATTCTGTGTAGGGTTGTATCCATGTGCAAGTATTTCCAGGAAAGCGCGAGACATCTCTCGGTGGAGTTTTATGGTACATTACGAAGACACAACTACGTTACTCCAACATCTTATCTTGAATTGATTCTGACCTTCAAAACACTATTGAATAGCAAAAGACATGAGGTAGATATGATGAGGAACCGTTACCTGGTGGGGCTTCAAAAACTTGACTTTGCATCATCACAGGTGAGTTGCTACTGAAAAAAAATAAAGATAGGCTTTCAGCATCTTAGTATGTATCTGAGCTTCAAATGTTAATAGTTAGATTATATCTTATAGTAAGTACAAACAAACTAACAAAAAATCTATAGCAAGAATCTTTTTCATAGTTGATCTTTACCAAACCACATGAGATAATATTTGTTTTTCAAAAAAATACTTAATATAGAGGCAGCTAGGTAGTGCAGTGGGTAGGTAGAGCACTGGCTCTGAAGTCAGGAGTTGCTAAGTTCAAATGCAGTCTCAGACACTTATTAGCTGTATGACCCTGGACAAACCACTTAATCCCAGTTGCTTCAAGGGGAAAAAAAAGAAAGAAAGAAAAGCTTATTACAGTGTCTGGTGTACATAGTAAGCACTATATAAATGTTATTCTACCTTCCCTTCTCTCTTGTCAATCACAGTATAATTTGGGGATTCTACATAAATAGTGAATAGTGAAGAAAGACTTTGGCCTGAAAAAACATCCTGACCCAAAACTCCAGACCAATCAATGACTCTTCAGATTTGTTGAAAGTGGAAATATTTAAACTTGCTGTTTAAAAGTTATTAGGTTGTATTCATATATAGCAAATCTAAAAATAAGAATTGGAAGAGACTTCACAGATATTCTATCTCTCCCCCCCCTCCAGTTCTAGGTACCTTTGATCAGAAAGACAATATTCTTGACCAACATATGTATTTATAACTAGATCCTTGTTGAAATCAATAACTGTTCTTCATTTTTTTTTTGTTCAAGTGGTATATAAAGTGTCCTTTTAAGCCGTATTTTTGAGTCCTACTCATCTCCACAGCTTTCTGTTGAATAAGAACTCAATTCTGGCATACATCCTCTGCCAAGAAATGATCAGCTACTTTCCTTGCTTCTTGTTTCTCTTTTAGGTGGCTGTAATGCAGGTAGAACTAACTGCCCTTCAACCAGAGCTGATCAAGACCTCTGAAGAGACTGATAAGATGATGGTAAAAATTGAAGCAGAGACAGTGGAAGCTGATGCTAAAAAGCTCTTGGTCCAGGCAGACGAACAAAAGGCCAATGCTGCTGCCGCTGTTTCACAGGCTATTAAGGTATAAGTTTTTCATTGAATAATTGAAAAGAGCAAATCCCTCATGGAAGTCTTTGTTATGACACAAGAAGTAGGCAACCAGCCATGTTGGGGGTTGGATTTCTCTCAGTCATATCTGGATACTTGAATACTTTGGTCTCTGATTGATGTCCTTGATTTGATGTAGATCACAACCATCAATACCTGTCCATCTTATGGAACTCTTGTTCATGTTCTCCCAAAAATATGCCAAAAGAGAACTACTCAATATGCTGTTACCATTGTCTAGAGAAGAAAATCTTTTTTTAAAAATAGTATTTTTCCAATTACATGTAAAGATAGTTTCCAACAGTTATTTTTATAAGATTTTGTATTCTAAATCTTCTCTCTCCTCACTTCCTTACCTCCATTCTTCCCAAGACAGGAAACAATCTAACATAGATTATACATGCACAATTATTATAAACACATTTTCATATTAATCACATTGAGAAAGAAAAATAGAACAAAAGAGAAAAATACAAGAAAGAAAAAAAACCAAAATAAACAAAAGGCAAAAATAATATACTTTGATCTGCATTCAGTTTCCATTGTTCTTTCTCTGGATGTAGATGGCATTTTCCATCCCACGTCTATTGGAATTGTCTTAGATCACTATGTTGCAGGAAGTGCTAAATCTATCATGGTTAATCATCATGAAATCTTGCTGTTACTATGTATAATTTTCTCTTGGTTCTCTCACTTTACTCAGAATCAGTTCATGTCTTTCCAGACTTTTTTGATCAGCCTGCTTATTTATTATAGAACAATAGTATTTCATTACATTCAAATATGACATCTTATTCAGCCATTCCCCGATTGATGGGTACCAACTCAATTTCCAAATCCTTGCCACTAACAAAAAGAGCTGCTACAAATAGAATCTTTTTCTTGTGGATGTGTATTTTTTTTTCTATGATAAATCCTGTGGATTGAATAGAGAAACCTATAGAAAAGAGATGTTCTAGAACCAGCATGATCTAATTATTACATTTTCAATATGAGCATTTACATTTTAGGAATTAACAAACCCTACAGATAAGGGCTTGATTTATTGCTTTGTTGGTTGTCCATGTTTAAGAAAGTTTCAGAGAAAATGCAGATAAAATTTAAAAGTATATAGTATGTACATTTTTTCCAATCAGTTGTTAAACATTTAGCAGCACACTCCTACCTGACAATCCCCCCCTCTTGCTGTGTAAATAGCCTATATATATATATTTTTTTTCCTAGTCAAGCATTTCCATTATCATCTCCTTTATATTTCTCAGATAAAAGAGGGTAAATACTACTCATGAAAATATTCTGAGTTTTCTAATGTCATATATTTCTCAAGTGCTTTTAAATACAGTCTGTCATCTGATTTTTGTAACAATTCCTTGAGGCAGTGTTGTAATAGATGGAGAATCTTGAAGCCAGAGAGATCCAAGTTCCTCCTCTGACAAAGACAGGCTATATCATCCTGGGCAAGTGACTTAACTCCTCATTGTCTCTCTACTAGTGTCAAACTCAAGTAGAATAAGAATCACTGTGCACCAAATATTGACTAAGAAAAACATGTTAACATTATCTATGTTTTAATCATATTTTTATTTATTTTGTTAAATATTTCCCAATTAGATTTTAATCTGGTACAGATAACATTAAGGAGTGTTGTGGGTTTCTTGCTGGCCTGTGAACAACCAAATTTAATGCCTCTGCTCTAGGCAACTTTTTAAGACTAAGACTATAGAGAATTTCCTCAGCTCAAGATTTCCTATAGCAATGAAATCATAAGTCTAGTCCCTACCCCTTTTTAGATGAAGAAAGAGATCAAAAATAGAAAGCACTAGCCTAGAGACACATGACTAATTAAAGCCTAAACTAGAATTTGGGTCTCCCAATTTTTACTGTTATGAAATAATTGATTGACATCCTTAAGGCTTACAAAGGAAAATGTGATAGGCATTTAATTTCAAAAGTGAGGCAGCAATAGAAAATTATTCTGAAAAACCCAGGCTGGAGCAAGATTGTCGAAGACCACAAGTGTGAGGCTAAAAGGTTTGCATTTTATCTTGAAGGTAATGTGAAAGGTCTTTGAATAAGAAAAGTGAAACAAACCATTAGTTAGATTCTTATTTTAGGAAGATAGATAATTTCTGCAATTTTGTGAAGGCTGGATTAGAAAAAGGAAAGATGGGAAGTAAAAAACAAAACAAAAACATTTAGGAAATTCTTACTAGTTGTAAGAGTTGAAAAGGGTTTGAATTGGATGTGGCTATGGGAGTATAGAAAAGAGAGATCTTATTTGTTGTAATTGTTGCTCTTAGAGATAGTATAAATTAGACTTCACAGTTGATTAGATAGAAGAGATTCTTTGTTTACCTAGCCTTAATCTCTGAAAGGGTACAGCCTCAGTCAAACTGAGACTTATTGAAGATGTTAGTTTAAAAAGGCCAAGTTCTCCCACTGTATCCAGGACCATCTCCATCATCTTGATCTATATCTTGCCACATGGACCCAGATAGCTCTGAAGGGGAAAGTAAGGTAGGTAGCCTTGTCTAGCCCTTCCTCCCTTGAATCCAATTCACTTGTACGTCCTGGCATCCCCTCCCTGATGTCATGGTCCTTTTGGAGAATGAAAGACAAACTGCAACTATGGGTCAGATGCTGTGCTAAGCCCTTTACAAAGATCTCATTTGATCTTCACAAGGTTGTAAGTGCTATTATTATCTCTGTTTTATGGTTGCAGAAGGTGAGAAACAGCATATAATGTCAGACTTTTTCCAATATGTTGGTTAGTTTTGGTGAACTATTTTTCCTCCTCATTTTTATTCTTTGTTATAAGAGATGACTTTCAGGAGGTAAGACCTTGCAGGTAAGACCTTGCAGGGCTAAAATGAGATACATGAATGATGTAAAATAAAAGGCATTAATAAAAAGATTATTTTAAAAAAAGAAAAGAAAAGAAAGTGAGCCTGAACTGAGAATGGGATTTTCTCTAATCCCTTCCCTTTTAGAAAAGGAACAGATTTTATCTGTTCATAGGCTGATAATTGCTTTATATTTTCAGAGAAACATGGTACAGTCGGTTTTTGTTTGTTTGGTGCTTATGAGAGACTGGGATAACTTAAGGCCACTAGTAATCCAAAAGCTTTGTTGTAAGCAACAGCTTTGACCTCCTCTCCTACCAAATGCTTTGCCAGGGCTGCCCACGGGAGTAATATGATATCTATCTTTTCTTACTGTTTACCTTCTGGAGGATAGGATGAGGCAAGGCAGTTCAAAGAAGGCAGAAAAAAAGAGGAATAGAATAATTTGTACCATCTACCCACTGGGTGATTAACCTTGGAAATAACTGTAACTGCATGGTCCCCTTTCCATGACAAAACTTGATAGCAAACCTTAGATGACCTATGTTCTGGGGAGAGTGTTCCTTAGCAGAAAAGACCTCTGGTTGAGTTTCACTATGAATCCTCTCCTATTGAAAGCAGCATCATTGGAGCGATAATGGCCTCACTGTGTCCAATTCTAAATAACGGACTTTAATGATTTAATGAGTAGCAGGCCAATTATTGGGCCAAAAATATGGAGAAATCCAATCAACTTTGTATTCAAGCTTTGTGATAGCAACTATGTGAGAGTTCTAATTTTTATTGAGAGTTCCTCTAAATCTTAACCTGGAGTCTATGAACTTTTATTTTTTTTAAGAAAATATTTTAATAGCTGTATTTAAATATATTTGGTTTCCTTTGTAATCCTAATTGATTTTTATTAATTTAAAAAACATTATTCTGAAGAGGGATCCATAGGTTTCTTTGGATTGCCAAAAGGATACTGACACAAGAACCACTTGTTGTAAAAATGGTACAATATGACATCATTCCTATGGAGCTAATCATTCTTACCCCCTTTGCCTACAGGATGAGTGTGAGGGTGACCTGGCAGAGGCTATGCCAGCATTGGAGGCTGCCCTCTCTGCATTGGATACCCTGAATGCCTCAGATATCACCATGGTTAAGTCAATGCAGAACCCTCCTGGCCCCGTCAAACTTGTCATGGAGAGTATTTGTGTCATGAAAGGACTGAAACCAGAGAGGAAACCTGATCCAAGTGGCAGTGGTAAGCCCCCCATTTTTCCCTCCTTGTACCTTAGAAAAACACTGCAGATTCTGTGGGCAATCTAAAATGAATACACAGCAACCAAATCACCTCCAGGGAAGGATTTGTTTAAAAGCACAGTAACAGACGCAGAAACTAAGGCCATAATTGCTTAGAAACAGAAAAGCTAGTCTTGAAATCATTTTCCCCTTTCAGTCACTAAATCATTAAAGAAAAATTTCAAAGAAGATATAGCTTCCTGACTTTGTGGAGCTTAAAATTAAGAAAGGGAGGATAAGTACAGATAGGAATGTACTACATTTAGACAACAGGACAAGCAAGATTAAAAAGTATGTGAGAGAATAGAGAGAGACCACATCTAAATACTTCTAGAAGCATAGCAGTATTAAAAGTCATTTTGATTCTATTTAAAAACTAGATTAAATTTAAGTGTAAATTTTTAAGCTTAAGTTTTACATTTTTCCTAAAGTAATATTTCTTTTATACGAAATCTTTGAAAACTAGCATTAGAAGTCTCTTGCTGTCCTCATAGGAAATCTCTTTTATTTACCGAATATTTAAAATTCTAATCACACTGAATTGTAATTTTGTGGTCCCTCTTCAAACCCTTTTGAGATTTCTCTTTGAGTTAATGAACATCCAGCACCATGAGAAATTTCTTTTGGCTGCAGCAGCTCTCAGTGACCATTTGCTATATCACTAAAAGTTTGTACTAGGGAAAATATTCCCCTCTCAGTTAAAAGTGTGAAGTGTTGAAGTAATATGACATCACATAATAAAATATTTTAAATTTTGTTTTATTTGTAGCCAAACTTAAAAAGTATTTACAGCCCTGAATTAAACTGGCCCCTAACTTTTCATTGACAATGAATGATTTATATAATAGGTACTCACTAAATACTTCTTGTACTAAACAGGTAAGATGATAGAAGACTACTGGGGTACATCCAGGAAAGTCCTTGGGGATCTGAAATTCTTGGATAGTTTGAAGACTTATGATAAAGATAATATCCCTGCCATAGTCATGAGGAGGATCCGAGAGAGATTCATTGACCACCCAGATTTCCAGCCTGCGGTCATTAAGAACGTGTCATCGGCTTGTGAGGGCTTGTGCAAGTGGGTGAGGGCTATGGAGGTGTATGATCGAGTGGCCAAAGTGGTGGCTCCCAAGAGGGAAAGATTGAGAGAGGCAGAAGGGAAGCTGGATGAACAGATGGGAAAGTTGAATCAAAAACGAGCAGAGTTGAAGCTGGTGGAAGATCGTCTCCAAGTCCTGAAGGATGAATTTGAGGCCATGAATGTGAAGAAAAAGGCACTAGAAGACAATATTGACCTCTGCTCCCAGAAGTTAGTCAGGGCAGAGAAACTGATCAGTGGCCTTGGGGGAGAGAAAGACCGATGGACAGAAGCTGCCCGGCTACTGGGGATTCGTTATACTAACCTAACAGGGGATGTGCTGCTGTCCTCAGGCACTGTGGCTTATCTGGGGGCCTTTACAGTAGATTATCGTATTAACTGCCAAAACCAATGGCTAAAGTATTGCAAGGAGAAAGAAATCCCAGGCTCCAATGACTTCAGTCTCAGTAACACCTTAGGAGATCCTGTGAAAATCCGAGCCTGGCACATTGCTGGATTGCCCATAGATTCTTTTTCCATTGATAATGGCATTATTGTGTCCAATTCAAGACGATGGCCTTTAATGATTGACCCACAGGGGCAGGCCAACAAATGGGTCAAAAATATGGAGAAATCCAATAAACTCTCTGTAATCAAACTTTCTGATAGCAACTATGTGAGGGTACTAGAAAATGCTCTTCAATTTGGAACTCCAGTTTTGTTAGAAAACATTGGAGAAGAATTGGATGCTTTCATTGAGCCTATCTTACTCAAGTCAACATTCAAACAGCAAGGGGTAGAGTACATGAGATTAGGTGAAAATATTATTGAATACTCACATGATTTTAAACTTTACATTACAACCCGTTTGAGAAATCCCCATTATCTCCCAGAAATAGCTGTGAAAGTCTGTCTCCTCAACTTTATGATCACTCCTCTGGGTCTCCAAGATCAGCTTCTTGGTATCGTCGCTGCCAAGGAAAAGCCAGAGCTAGAAGAGAAAAAGAATCAGCTAATTATTGAAAGTGCTGACAACAAGAAGCAGCTGAAAGAGATAGAAGATAAGATCTTAGAGGTCCTCTCCAAGTCTGAAGGCAACATTTTAGAGGATGAAACTGCCATTAAAATTCTATCATCTTCTAAAGTGCTGTCTGAGGAAATCTCTGAGAAGCAGAAAATTGCCTCAGTGACAGAAACACAGATTGATGAAACAAGGATGGGCTATAAGCCAGTGGCTGTTCATTCTTCCACTATCTTTTTTTGTATTTCTGACTTGGCTAACATTGAACCAATGTATCAATATTCACTGATCTGGTTCATCAACTTGTATGTACAGTCCCTAGCCCATAGCCGGAAGAGTGAGGACTTGGATCAACGTATAGAGAACATCGTTGTTGACTTCACAATGAGCATTTATAACAATGTCTGTCGATCACTGTTTGAGAAAGACAAGTTGCTCTTCTCTCTCCTCCTGACTATTGGAATTATGAAAGGGCAAGGGAAAATTGATGATCAAGTCTGGCGTTTTCTTCTGACGGGAGGTGTAGCTCTTGATAACCCCTATCCCAATCCAGCTCCTGAGTGGTTGTCTGAGAAATCATGGGCTGAAATTGTCCGTGCATCCCAGCTGCCCTCTCTTGAAGGTCTGAAAGAGGATGTGGAAAGCAATATTTCAGAGTGGAAGGAGATATATGATTCTGCCAGACCCCATGAAGAACCACTCCCCGGGGAATGGGATTTTCTCTATGGATTAGACCGCTTGGTGGTTCTTCGATGTCTGCGACCGGACAAAATTGTTCCAGCTGCCCAGGAGTTCATTGTTCATAACATAGGAAAGACATACATTGAACCACCTACATTTGACCTGCAGGCATCCTACAATGATTCTAACAGCTGTGCACCATTGATTTTTGTGTTGTCTCCAGGTGCTGATCCAATGGCAGGTAAGGAAGACAATATTAAGTGGTAAAAATTTTTGCATTCTCATTAATAACAAAAAACCAGTTTCTTCGCGCGTGCCATTAGAAGAGAGTCTTAGAAAGTTATTCTCTATTTTCAAGATTTTTGAGTTTTCCTTTTATCCTAAGTAGGATATTTAGGAAAGAAATTCAAGAGGAAAACCAAGGAATAATAAAGACAATTAGGTAAAGGTCAGGGTATTGAATGTTATTAAACGCATTATACTTACAAAAACTGGGTTTAATTATTATAATTACACATGGATCCTATTGAATATTCAGAAAAGGGCAACTCAAAAGTTGAATTTTTTTATATACAGGAGGAGCAATAGCAGCTTGAGCATTAAACAGAGAGTCCCTAATACAGTGCTGACATCTTAGCATAAATGCTTATTACTAATTACTTTTGAATAATAAACAACTATTAAAAGATAGAACTGTTTATTTTAGCCCTTGAGATGACCCTATCAAGGACAGCTTTCCCTGTGAAAGCTAGGTGAAACTACCTGTCTTCTGACAAGCTTTTTATCTTGCTGATACCATAGAAAGAACTCTTTTTGCAAGTGTTAGGAATTTTAATTTACGGCATTGCTTTCATGGGATCATTGTAAACTCAGCAGTGTCATCCGGTCTCTTCTAAAAGCTCCCTTGGCTCTGCTCACAGGTCTGCTCAAGTTTGCAGATGATCTTGGCATGGGAGGTAACAGCATTCAAACAATCTCCCTTGGCCAGGGCCAGGGCCCCATTGCTGCTGATATGATCGACAAAGCCATCACTGAGGGAACCTGGGTGGTCTTACAGAACTGCCATCTAGCCACCAGCTGGATGCCTGCATTGGAGAAGATATGTGAGGAAGTGATTGTTCCTGAAACCACCAATCCAGCTTTCAGGTAACAGGCTACCCAGAAAGTTCCCTATTTCTATGTTTAACTCTTATTTGAGCAGATCCCCTTCCCCCATCTCGTTTTTTGTTTTTGGTTTTGGTTTTTTTTTGAAGTAAAAATGTAACAAAATAAATAAAACAAAAATAAAAAACAAAAATTTAAAAATAAACAAAATAAAACATGTCAATTCATATAAATAATCCAACTGGTTAGTTTCTATCTTTTCTTTTTTTTTTTGCCCACCTGCTGCATGAATCATAGAATTTTAGGGTCCAGAGCTCCCTTGTGAGGCAACTAATGGTTAGTGTCACACTAGTATTAGTCAGGAAAACTTGAGTTCAAATTTTAGCTCAGGCATTTAGTAATTATATGACTGTCACTTCACCTCCACCGGTCTCAATTTTCTAATTGGAAAAAAAGAGATAATAACAACCATTACCTCACAGGGTTGTTGTGAGGAACAAATGAGATTATGTTAATGCATTATATGTGTTATCTATTATCATTAGAGGACTATTAATCCAGAGGTTTCTAACCTTTCCAATATGAGGACCCACTTTTAGCATCAAAATTTTTCATAGACCTCTATAAGATAGTAATACTATTAATATCCTTTAATTGAGAAAATGCATAATGATGAGCTCTTATGCATTTAAATGTTGCTTTTACATGTATTTATATTTTACTTATCACAATACTACCTACAGACTTGTGAAAAATAGTGAACATATATGTGAGCAACACTTCATTTGTTCAGTCTATAGAAAATGTTTACTGTTTTCTATGCTGTCTTACTCCTACTTTCTGTCATAGCCTGAAGGTAAGCCTGGATTCTCAAAGGTTACACCACTGCTCTCATGAATTCTACAAGGTTTGAAAGGCTCTGAGTACAATCTTAAAGACAAAATTACAACTGTTTTCTGAGCATAAGCTTAGCCAAGGGTAGAGAAGTTCATGAACTGTAAGCCAGACTTACCTTCAGTGGTGAATTCTTTAGTCATAAAAAATTCATGGAATCAGATGATGCCTTTTCCATAAGTATCCCCACCCCGATTTTTGCTCCCTGATCAAAAAAAAAAACAAAAAAAAAAACAGTCCAAGGCCCACAGGTTGGAAAATATTGATCTAATCCAGCACAAACTTGAAATAGAAATTTCCTTTCTGATACTTCCAAAAAGTAATGGTCTAGAAATCTTGAGACCATCAATGATTCCTTCAGAATTAATGGCCTGTGGTCCATGAACTTGTTAATGTTTTTTTTAAATATTTTGTTAACTATATGCAATATAATTGGTTTCCTTTGTAGTCCTACATATATTATTTTTTACATTTAATAACTTTCTTCTGTGAAGGGATTCATAGGTTTCACCCACCTGCCCAGTGGGTCTATGTTGTTAAAAAGATTAAGAGCTCCTGTTTCCTCAAAAAGGCCATTCTAGTTTAGGATAGTTCTTCCTATTTGTTATAAAGTATTTCCTTTAAGTTTAAAAGGATTGCACATATTTAACTTATATCAGATTGCTTGCTGTCTTGGGGAGAGAGGAGGTCAGGGAGGGAGGGAGAAAAATTTAGAACACAAAGTCTTACAAAAATGAATGTTGAATGCTATCTTTACATGTATTTGGAAAAAAATAAAATACTATAGAAAAACATAAAATTTCAAAAATATGCTTTAAAAAAATAAAACATTTCCTCTGCATCTCCATCCATGTCAAATGAAGTACAATCAGAGTAGCTATAGAAAAACAGTTACTTGTTCAGGAAGGATGTTCCAAGGTAAGACCTACAGCAAGGCTTGACCTTTCCGTCTCAGTTTCCTCACCATAAAATAGGTCTAATAAAGCAGCTATCTCACAAGATTGTTGTGAAACACCAAGGAGCAACCAAATACACAAAGTGTTTCACAAATTCTAAAATGTTATCTAAATATTTGCCATTATTACAATTATTATATTTCAATAGAAAATTAAATCTAGGACTTAGGTTGTGTCAGTTCTCAGATCATTTAAAACAAATTTTTGCAGAGGTCTGGTGATTTCTAGGAAAAAAATTTTTTTTTTTTTTGGCTTTAGGAGATAAATTGATTTTTGGGTAAGAAAATGAATTGCACTTTTTTCTTTCTAGGCTATGGCTAACCAGTTATCCATCAGAGAAGTTTCCTGTCAGCATTCTCCAGAATGGAATCAAAATGACCAATGAGCCTCCCAAAGGTGTCCGAGCCAACCTTTTGCGTTCCTATCTCAATGACCCTATCTCAGATCCCGTTTTCTTCAACAGTTGTGAAAAAGAACAGATGTGGCACAAATTGTTGCTTGGCCTTTGTTTCTTCCATGCCATTGTTCAAGAGAGAAGAAATTTTGGACCCCTAGGTAAGTTCTAGGAGTCCTCACAATTTTTTTTTTTAAACATCATTAGATAATTTGTTTAATTTTAAACAAATATAAAATAAGAAAAGAAAAATATTGCTATGTGCATAGCAGAACATGAGAGGATCTAAAACATAAAGCAATACATTCCCATTTCAAGAAAGCCTATATAATAAATATTGCATATTGTGTTCAGAGTTGTCCATCTTTTCTTTGCTTCCTTGTAAGTTTTCTTCTTTTCTTGGCTGTATACTTTTTTTTTTTTTTTTTTTTTGGCTGAGGCAATTGGGTTTAAGTGACTTGCCCAGGGTCACACAGCTAGGGAATATTAAGTGTCTGAGACCAGATTTGAACTCAGGTCCTCCTAACTTCAGGGCTGGTGCTCTATCCACTGTGCCACATAGCTGCCTCTCTGCTGTATACTTTTTAATTTTTTTCCCTTTCACCACTCAAGAAGACTACAAGTACGGATACAATTACAGTTGTACAAACACACATACATACACACAAATCTATATACATATACACATATAGATATCTATAACCATATGTACACATACACATATACATTCATATGCATATATGTAAAACTGTACTATGCTTATTTTCACTTATCCTATTTCTCTGAAGGTGAATAGCTTCTTCTTTCATAAGACCAAGTGCAATTTTCTAAATCCATCATTTCCTACACTACAGCAATATTCCAAGCTTATATAGTCTAGTTATTTTAAACAGTCTAAAATTAATATGGCTGACATATATCATAGTTTCCCTATTTTTCTCTTTTGATTAAATCTTATTTTAGCTTTACTTTTGTCTGAGATCATGATTACTACCCCTGCTTTTTTTACATAATTAATTTTACTCCTGATCTTTATTTTATGCTTATGTATATCTCTAATTTTATAACATTTCTTGAAAGCAACATATTGTTGAGTTGTTGAGTACAAATTTTTAATCTACTGTTTCCATTTTATGGGAGAATTCATCCAATTCACATTCTAAGCTATAATTACTTATTGTTTATTTTCCTCCTTCCTATTTTTCCTCACTATCTTTCTCACCCTGTTTCTGTCCCTCCTCACTCCTCTGCTTTACTTCTACCCCCCTATTCCTATCCCTCATGTTGGGGGACATATATTTACTTCTTGGGGTGGAAGGGATGGTACAAATAGATAGCAGAGAAAACACAAAAGCATTGAACTCTTATTTTGATTCTATGAGTGAGTTCAAACTAGGAAGGACAAAATGAAATTGGTGGTTAACAGAAAACTGATATGAAATAGAAAGAAAACACCTGGCTGCTCTCAATGAACTAGCTATTATAAGTCACCAGCCCCAGATAAACTAAACTACAAATTACTGTTAATGGGCTTTTAAAAGTCATTATTGAAAATTTTTAAAAGTTAAAAAAAAAAAAAAAAAACAGGAGAGGTCGCATAAGACAGCCAATTAAATCAGTTATCCCAAAATGGAAGAGGCTACATTCTTCAAATTGTATACCACTGAGCTGGACTTTGTTTCTTGGTAAAATGTTAGAAAGTATTCTTATGGAGATTGTTTGACAGCATTTTGAAAAGGACTAGTGATCACCATGAGCCAGAACAACTTTATTGCAGAAATGTGTAGGAGATGGGGTTTGGGGATATGGATCATAGATTATTCCATGAAAGAGACTGATCCTGGGACACTTTGGATAAAGGCATGAGTATCACAAGAAAGCTGCTGGAGGACACTCCAGGAGAGAACAGGTATATCATTTGGTAGCTTCCTATTTTAACAATTTTTTCTCAATAACTAAGTGTGAAGATAAGTGTTTTTCTTCATACATAGCATCCAAGAAGTCCAATTACTTAAGGAAGGAGAAGGAGATTGGGGAGAAAAGGAGGAAAATGGTAATACAGAATATAAACAGATATTTTGTTGAAAGGGCTGAAAGAGATCTTGAAGTCACATGTGGGCACAGACACACAGACATGACTTGCTCAAAGTCATTCAACTCTTTCTGAAAGTAAAGTTGAGGTAGAATCAGATGGAGTACAAATCTCTTAGACTTGCATAATTTTAGAGATGGAAGAAGCCCAAGCAATGGCCTTGTCAATTTTATAAAGCAAGGGGGAAAAAAGACAAAAACCAGCCCATGCTTCCAAGAAGTGATGGGACATGAAGGCAGAAAGGCATGCAGACCATCGGTTGACCTCAGCCCTGTCTAGCTGGACTGGATCAGATTTGGTCATGCTCCAAGTGGCTGCTGAGCTGCCCTCTCTGACTTAGGTGAATTTGGGATCAAAGCTGGGAAGAGCAAAGGGCCTCTCTCTAAGTTTATTACTATACAAGTTTTAGAATTTTTTGCTATAAGAAAATATTTCAGCCAAGATAAATAATCCCAAGTCCCAGCTTGCTGAGAATGGTAAAGAAGTTGATTTAGTACCAACAAGGTCAAAGGCAGTCCCAGACTGATTATAAATATCAGTGCAGATTTTTTACTCTGGAAGACAGATGCTGATATATCCCATAATGGAACTTCACTCCCCAGTATATGATCACCAAATGGGAACTTTAATGTCTGTACTTCTCTGACTCTGGCAGGTTGGAATATTCCCTATGAATTCAATGAGTCTGACCTCAGAATCAGCATGCGGCAGATCCAGATGTTCTTGAATGAATATGAGGAAGTGCCATTTGAGGCTCTGACCTACCTAACAGGTATTGAAAGAGTTTAGCTGCTATAGCAAATATTTCTTTTCTATGTCACATCCACCTGTTCTCTCTTTTCCTTTAACCACCTAAAGGAGCAGCAAGCTTCTTTGCTTCCTAATCAATTAACCAAGTCAAATATTTATTGCTTATACCTATTATGTAGAAGGCTAGCAGGAGCTGAAAAAGATGTATAGTTCCTACTCTAAAGAAACTTAACACATAGGGAGACATAAAAAATGTGGCAAGCAATATGTGTATTGCATAAATGCCAGATGAGTAATACTGACAGGGCAACATCTCTACTAGATCCTTGAAGGGGTAGGATACTGTTTACTTAATAACAAATAAACTAACAAAACCCCCCAGTATTTTCAAGAGATTATTTCAAAGCTAGCTCTGAATTCTTTCATAAGGCCCATGAGCCATTAGTTTTTTTACCCTAGAAACCCAGTACTAACTGGGTTAACAAAACCTCTCCAATAAACTGAGCACATTCCTATTTCGTCCTCCTAAGCTCCAGATGTCTCACATTTTACATTTCTAGCCATATACTGGTCAGCTCTCCCTAGACATCCCACAAGCACCTTGAACTTTGTCTTAAACCAGACTCATCTTCTTCTGAAATCTGTTCCTCTTCTTGATTTCCTTTGTTGCCATGGATACCAACCTACTCCTTAATCCCATGGGACATTTTTTCCCCTCAATTTCCCCCATGATTTTCTAGGACTCACAGTGATTAAATAATACTCAGTTCTCCTGATTAATATGGCCTACAATGCCACAGCTGAACAGATTTTTCATAAGAGATTTAATATTTGTATGCCTATCATCACTAAGAGTACCTTTGTTTCCCTCCCATCCTCCTTCAGCTTCCTTTTACATATTATAGCCTATGCTTTGATCAAACTAGACAAGTTGCTGTTCTTCAAAATTGTTCCTAGGTTTCCTGATTTATGCTACATCCTTTCCCTGGGATATCCTTCTTACCTAATACCAATTTTTATATAAACTTTTTTATATAAACTTTCAAGACCCAACTTAAATACCATTTCTTCCATGAAGCTTTCCCTGATCTCCTAACCCCTCCTACTACTGATTTCTGCTGCTATCCTCTATAATGTTATTTAATCCTCTTCAACATTTATCACATTCTAAATTGTATTATAATTTTTGCATATTTATCATCCTTTATGAGACTATAAGTTGCTTTCAAGAACAGAAATTGTTTTTATTCATCTTTCTGTCTCCTACAACACTTGACCCAGTATCTGAGATGCTCAATAAATCCTTTTGAATGAATGAGTAATAACCAAATCAGAGCCCTCATTTCTGCCCAGTTTCTGTTGACTTTCCCCAGGTGAATGTAATTATGGTGGCAGAGTGACTGATGACAAAGACAGACGCCTCCTACTATCCCTTCTTTCCATATTCTATAATAAAGATATAGAAAATGACTATTACAGCTTGGCTCCTGGAGGCATCTACTATGTTCCACCAGATGGTACATACTCGGTAAGACATGGCTCCAGAATTTTATCCGACATTTCTCAGTACCTTTTTAGGTTCTACTTTAAGACACAGTTCAATGACTCCCTTTAGCTTTAAGACATGCAAAGTGATGGGTACTCTCATAAATGATCCTGAATATATAGGCAGAAGAGAAAAGGGGGTAAGGGAGAAAACAAATGAGGTGGGAAATGAGGAAGTGAGGCAAGAGGGAGGGAGAGTGAAAAGGATGTGATAGAGTGCTCCCAACAATTATTTCACCTCTTCCTCCACTGGCATCCATGTCATCAGCAACTCTTCTCATCCTCAGTTTTAGAGTTTGGTTTGCTCTCTTCTGTCCAGAAGCTTAGTATATGGTTATGATGGAGTGAATAGTACAAGGTTAACAGAATAAGAATTGGCAGTAAGGCCTGGGGTTTATCTTTGCTAGTTTCCTACAAAATTACAAATCCGAATATTAGAAAGTTGCAAATGACCTTTACAGCCAATCACTTGAAATTTACTGGAGTTGGAGAGGTTTGGTTGTCACCCATGTTTACCATGTTTCAGTGGGAGATGAAACCAGTAAACTGATACCAGTCATTAGTGTCCTTTACTGGTCAGTACTTCCTGAGGATCTGACCCATCATGGCCTGTCTGAACCATGTGGATTCTGAGTTTGTCCTTTAATGTGAGGTTTTATTTCCAGGACTACATTGACTACATAAGGGGCTTGCCCATAACAACCCACCCTGAAGTTTTTGGCCTTCATGAGAATGCAGATATCACCAAGGACAACCAGGAGACCAATCTATTGCTTAATGGTGTATTACTGACACTTCCCAGGCAAAGTGGGGGAGCTGGCAAGTCTCCTCAGGTAATAATAGGTTTGAGATGATATCAACATCCTGCTCCACCCCACCTTCCCACACAAAGGAATGACATTGTTGGATAGTATCAGTTTCTACATCAGATTGACTTGGAGCATTGGAAAGAAATGATCTAAGATATCTCTCTGTTTGGGGAAGATGTGGAAACTGTGAAATGAAGACTTCAGAATTCTAATCATGGAATATTAGAGCTAGAAATGGGACCTTAGAGGTGATCTCATCCAAACCTCTTATTATAATAATACCTTACATTCTTTTAGTGCTTTATAGTTTCCTTTTATAAAATTATATTGATATCTTTTGCTTTTATATCATCTTCATTTCTGAAATATCCCTATCCCCTTCCCTCCCCAGCTAATCATCCCCTTGTTATAAAATTTTTTTTTGAAAGAAGTAGAAAAAAAAATCTCTTAATTTTCAATGTACTTTTATTTCTACCAGGTCATTTGAACATAGAATAAACTTCTGAGAGGTAAAGCAAATTATCTAAGAGAACACAATGAGTTCATGAAAGAACTGGGATTAGCAACTAATTTTTCCTGGCTCTCAATTCTAGTTCTAGAACTAGATTGAGTGATTCTCTTCTCATCTCCACTTTGATCCCTTCTAGCTGCATAGTTCTCATTCATTCAATTTTCAAGAGATACCACATAATTAGCTATAAGAATATTCTAATATGATTCTGCATAGACTGTGTCAGTGTTTCTCAGTATTGGGTGATAGTTTTCCCAACATTGAAGAGGAAAGATCAGACTTCCTGTTTTATAGGATTGTTCTAACACCAAAATGATTATACTTTCTCTCTAGACTTAATTGCCTCTCAGCAGACAATACCCATCAGTGGACTTTTCTGTTTGCTAGAAGGGATACTGCAAAAAAAAATTAGTGGGGGAAGAGGGGAAGTGAGGTAGTATGTAAAACAGAGTCTGTGAGTGAGAAGGATTTATAAACTGTTGAATAAGATGGCCAACACCATCAAGAAATGCCTCTGCAGAGGTCTAGCGCTAGGGTCCCTAGGGAGCCCATGGGAGGAGACTCAGGGATGATTCCTTTGGAAGAATGAGAAATTCCTTAAAGATCAATGCTAATCTCACTTTACTAACCTCTTTGTTTAAAGAGCAAGTTTGTGTCTAGATCATAGACTTAAATATCAGGGTCAGATTTATGGATCTCACTGCCTATTGTGAACCAAAAGGTTACAATTCTCCTACATATGCTTCTTTACAGTTAATGTAGATAGAATTCACAGCAAGAATAGAAGGGGAACCCATATGATAATTGGTTTGCATTGTATTGGGGTGGGGTATTTTTAGGCAATTGGGGTTAAGTGACTTGCCCAGGGTCACACAGCTAGGAAGTGTTAAGTGCCTGAGGCTGGATTTGAACTCAGGTCCTCCTGATTCCAGGACTGGTGCTCTATCCACTGCACCACCTAGCTGCCCCAACTGATTTGCATTTTGTACCCTGCTGATGATTTCCAGAGAAATTCTATCAAAGCATATTTAAAAGAACTATTTATTACATGTTAATTCTTTGCGAAAGCCACCACTCAGCTTATTTCATATTTGCTTCTCTACCAATTTGAAATTTAAGGAAGTGGTTGAAGAGTTGGCTAAGGACATCCTATCCAAACTTCCTAGTGACTATGACTTAGAAATGGTCATGAACATGTACCCTGTGGTCTATGAAGAGTCCATGAACACTGTCTTGAGGCAGGAGCTCATTCGATTTAACAGGTAGGATTGGCCTTTTTCTCTGTGGTCCTAACTGCTGATTTAGGCTGTTCTCTATAAGTTGATGGCTAGATGGCTCAGTGAACAGAGTATGGGGCTTGGCATCAGGAAGACCTGAGTTAAAATCCAGCTTTGGATATTGACCAGTTAAGTTATCTGGGCAAGTCACTCATCTTCTATTTGCCTTAATCCCCTGGAAAAGGAAATGGCAAACCACTCCAGTATCTTCTTCAAGAAAAATGGTATTCCTGGTCCATGGAATCACAAAGAGTCAAATTCAACTTAATAGCGCAATAACAATTTTAAGCTGTAGGAAAAAAAAAATGGTGGCCTGAGTTGATAGAGAGGATATTTCTTCACCCAGTAATTTCCTATACCAATCAAATCAAAGATCCAGATCAAATCTTAATAGGATTTTCAGATTAGGGAGAAACTTTTTCAGGGGACACTGGACATTTGCCCTATAAAAGGTGAAGTGAAGGAGCAGCAACTATTTTGCCTGGTGGCTTTCCATTGGAAACCACTGTCTAACTTGCTTGGCAATGAGCCTTTGGGTGGTTCACCCAATTAATGTAGTTCCATAAGTTTATTTTGCATCAGCATGACTCTTTAGCAAGTCATTTCTGATGGAGTATAGCCTAGTAGATAAAATAGAGAAATAAAACTCTGTGTATCTTTCTTTCAATCACTTCTCTCAACATTTTTGTTCTGGTGGAATCAGGTTAAAGTAAACACCAAGAGCATCCTTGGAGACTGTATAGAAGGAAGGGAAAAAGAAGTTCTGAGTTTCTCGGTAGTAGTGATAGGACAGGAACATAATGGAGTGATAGTGGTAGGGCAGCAACACAGTAGATTAGTGTGGGGCATGAAAGGTTCAATTCATAATTTTTCTTGTTACTTTTTAACCACAGGGTACCAGTATTTCTTCCTAGCCCAACATCACTTTCCCTTTCAGAGCCCTAATTTGCTTTATCCCACTGATGATTCTAGCTTTGAAATACTAAGAAACTAAACATATGAGTCAGATGTGGAGATTCCATAGGACTTTGGAGACAATAGACTTTTGCTGTTGATTAAGCCTTTGTCATTTTTAGCTTGTTTCTAGTCAAGCTTAGGTACAGGGCATGGGTCTTAAAGGATCTCTTTGAAGAGATCCTTGTTGTCTGGACTCCCTTGAAGTAGAAAATTTCTATAGATTCCAGCAAACCTCCCTGGAGAATTAGTAAAGCTCTTTAATTTCTCTCAGTCAAATTCTAGTCACCTCATCTATTCTGTTGATTATTGTGACAATAAAAAAGGAAATATCTGCCTTAATACACTTGGGATGGGAGGAGGAAATGATCCTTATATAGAAGTATTCATTTGAGCTGGACTTCTGTCTCCCACAGACTGACAGCGGTGGTTCGGAGCAGTCTGATCAACCTGGGTAGAGCCATCAAAGGCCAAGTCCTAATGTCTTCAGAGCTAGAAGATGTCTTCAACAGTATGCTAGTGGGAAAAGTGCCAGGCATGTGGGCAGCAAAATCGTACCCATCTCTGAAGCCCCTCGGTGGTTATGTGGCTGATCTCCTAGCACGTCTGACCTTCTTTGAGGTAACAGAGATCCAGTCTACCATTAACACCTAATATCTTTGTTTGGCCAGTGAGAGAGTAGATGAATAGACCTGGGGCTGGCAACCATCAAATCAACAATATGGTGCCAATGTCTACTGTCTACAGATCATCTTTCATGAGTTGGGAAGAGAGGGAGAATGAAGTTAACAATAGAGAGAGATTGTTTATAAAGAAATAGAAGGCAAGACAAGATAGTAGGAAAATCCATATAACAAAGATATAATTTGAATTACTGACCAAAGAAATGTACCAATCAGTACCAAAACAGAATGGGCGGTGGAGTGATAAAATGATTGGTAGACTTGTTAAGGAAAGACTTTGTAGAGGAGGTGACTCCAGAAAAGCTAAGCTCTGCTATTTTCAAGTTTTAAAAGGGTATGGTCTTTTTTTTTTTTTTAAAGAATAGAAACTAGGTTTGAGCCTTATTTAACCAATATAAGCAAGCTTTTCTCTGATCTAGTTCATTTTCCCCTTGTGCAAGTGTCTGTGATTTGATTTTATTTTGTTCCTTTGCTTCCTCAGGAGTGGATTGAAAATGGGCCCCCCAATGTGTTCTGGATTTCAGGATTCTACTTCACACAATCCTTTTTAACAGGTGTTTCCCAGAATTTTGCTAGGAAATACACCATTCCAATTGACCACATTGGATTTGAATTTGAGGTAAGGGTGGCTTCAGGTTGTTTAGTTCAATGGCCATCATGAAAACAAAAATAACTGATGATCCTAGGATCTCCTTTTGTTCTGTCTCTTTCACTTTACTGAGCTAAAGAGATGGATAATTTGATATCTTTTTTTCTTGAAAGGTAGCCCTGTTTCCATGATGCTAACTGCATTTCCAAAGGGAGAAATGCAACTGAAACATTTTGTCACTCCATACTAAATGAAAGCAATAGTCTAGCTGTGAGTTCTAAGCATGCCTTTACAATCTGGTGGGGTCCTTCATCCTGAAGAATGTTATTATTTAGCTTTGCATCCAAATATGATAAAGTGTTACTTTGAAGATTATGGAAAAAGCAAATTACTGATCAAGCCCTAAACTAATAAAGCATATAGAGAAAGGGAACAGAAAAAGCATATAATAATCTTACATCAGTAAGAATGGTTCTCAAAGATCACCTAGTTCAATCCATTTGACAACTAGAAACTATAGGCCAAAAGATAATTTGGAAATAAATTTACTTAAGGTTACACACTGAGTTAATGGCAAGACCAGAATTAATTAGAACCTAGAGTTGTAATTAGACCTTTTTTTCATCTGGGGCAATACCCCCTTTTCTCTCCACCAGAAAGCAAAACAAAACAGTTCACTGGGGTAGCAGTACAGTGGAAGATAGCTTGATGGCTGGTATAATCATGCCAGGAGAAGGTACAGATTGTCCCTGGTACCTGTACAAGGAAGGAGTAGGTCTATTGTGAAGCATGACTGTGTGTGGCAGTTGTATTGCATAGTAGGGTGAGCTAAAGGATTTTTATGAGGTGACATGAGATAAATGGAGGGAGGTCATCACTGGGAAGAAACATCTCACTTTTCCTCCATTACAGTGTCCAGAGGAAAAGTCTTATTCACTTGTGCTATAGATAGCTCTCCTAGAACAAGATGTCATGACTTTCAGTCCAATACTATATTTGTCGCAGTATTGTGCTACTTAAAAAAAAAAACAAAAATAGGATTATATAAGATTGGCCAGGATTAGAACCTTATCTTGTTATCCGTCTTGGCATTGCTTTTCAAGTATTTGGAGGTTTGGACCAAAAAAGACAAATACAGGAATGATAGTAATCACTCAGCATGACTATGACAATGCAGAATGCTAGAATAACAGAATTTTCATGTGGAACATCTGAGATTAGCTAGGAAACCCAAGATAGATAATAGAGCACCTTGAATGCCAGGCTAAGAGATTTTGGTTTTATTAAGAATAAATCAAACTGGGGGCAGTTAGGGGGTGTAGTGGATAGAGCACCAGCCCTGAAGTCAGGAGGACCTGACTTCAAATCTGGTCTCAGACACTTAACATTCCCTAGCTGTGTGATCCTGGGCAAGTCACTTAACCTCAATTGCCTCAGCAAAAAAACAAAACAAACAAACAAACAAACAAAAAAACAATAAATCTGGTAGCTTTTGCCCAGATACCCTAGGATGGTTCTGTGGTTTTCTCACAATAGCTTCAAGTGATATGATTATATGTAAAGTCCTGGGCAAACTCTAAAGTCACATACATACTGATAGGTGCCTGTGTACAGCACAGGGATTAGAGAGAAAGCAGATTTGGAACCAGAAAAGCCTGGGTTCTTGACCCAGAACTGATCATTTAACTTTCCATCACACCAAACAATTCTCTTAAGACTTTAAACTTCAGAGCAGTACAAATCTGGATTGACAGAGACAATTTTCCTCCCCAGCAGCAGATGAAGAGTTCAGACTTGTAATTTTATAAGCATAGAGATTTCCCAGTATGGGAACTCCCTCTCCTGAGGTAGATCCACAACTTGTCTACTTTCTATACTATTTAAAAGAGTTGTCTGACTTGTATGAATTGACACAAAGTGAAATGAAGAGAACCAGGAGAATATTTGTACACAACAACAGCAACATTGCATGATGATCAACTATGAATGATAACTCTTCTCAGCAATACAAGGACCCACAGTTCCAAAGGACTCATGTTGGAAAATAACATCCATGTCCAGAGAAAGAACTGATGGACTCTGAATCCAGATCGAAGCATATTATTTTCACTTTATCTTGTTTAGTTTAGTTTAGTTTTCCTTTTGGTCTGTATCTTTCACAACTATGACTAATATGGAAATTTGTTTTATATAATTGCACATAATCTATGTGAAATTGCTTACCATTTTAGGAAGAGGAGGGGGGAGGGAGAAAAATTTGAAACAAAATGTAAAAATGAATGCTAAAAATTGTCTTTACATATGATTGGGAAAAAATACTATTAAACAAAAAAAGAATCTGGGCCTTCCAGGTGACTGGAGAGAAGTCTACCACTTAACCACTCATACAAAGTAGTATTGTATGGGATACTCCTGAGTCTAGGGGATGTCATTATAGCCAGGAAGATTCGTTGGCATGTAGAGAGGTAGTTTTCTGGGCTCCTGAGAAGTTATTTATTTGCAGATATTTACATGCTTGCTGTGTGAAAGAACCTTGTTAAGTATTCAGGGAAAGGAACAAAGTTTAAATGTTTAAAAGTTCTTGCCTTCCTGGAGATTATAGTCTAACTGGGAGAAAAGACACAAAGGATGGATGTGTTAAAGATACAGAACTAAGTGTTGGGTAAAGTCCAATGGGGCAGGCTGTTTAGGGGAGGGTTCAAGTAGGAGAAGAGCTTTAAAGAATATGTAGGAATTCATTAGGCAGGAAAGGAGAGGCAGGATAATTCTAGGAGAAAACAATATGAGCAAATGCATAGAGGTAGGAGAGTGATAAATTCACTGAGAGTGATTAATGGTAGCAAGAGTAGTTCATTAACTTTGAATAGAATGGAGAGTCCATGGGGAGGAGCCACATAAGATAAGGCTGAAATGGCTGGGCTGTGACTAGATGGTAGAGTTCTTTCAATGTCAAACACAGAAGGTTGAACTTTATTTTGTGAATAATTTGTAAGCCACTTAAATTTTTTGAGCAGAAGAATGATTTTGTACAAGAAGATTATTCTGGGGCAGCTAGGTGGCGCAGTGGATAGACCACCAGCCCTGAAGTCAGGAGGACCTGAGTTCAATTTTGACCTCAGACACTTCCTAGCTTTGTGACCCTGAGCAAGTCACTTAACTCCAATTGCCTCAGCAAAAAAAGGAGAGATTATTCTGGTAGCTGACAGGTTGATGTTAGGAAGTAGGGGATAATAACCCAGGCAAGTGGCTATGATGACCTGTTTTAATGGTGATGGCCCTGGGAGTAAAGGAAGGGCTAGAAGTCAGGATGTTGTAGCCATAGAATTGATGGGATTTGGTCACTTATAGATGAGGGAGGTGAGAAAATGCTATATAACTCTAAGCTATTTTCATGTACATGAATGCAATGCCATATGTGTCCCAGAGGATAGATGCTAAAAAAACAAAAACAAAAACAAAAACTGTTGTACATTCTTCCAGGTGACTTCACAGGAATTAACTGTAGAAGAGAAGCCAGCAGATGGGGCTTTTATCAAAGGTCTTTTCTTGGAAGGAGCTCGGTGGGACAGAACTACCATGGAAATTGGAGAGTCTTTCCCTAAAATTCTTTATGACCCTCTTCCCATCATTTGGCTCAAACCAGGGGAAAGTTCCACATTCCTGCATCAGAACATATATCAGTGTCCTGTCTACAAAACAAGTGCCCGGAGAGGCACTCTATCCACTACCGGCCACTCAACCAACTATGTCCTTTCCATTGAGCTCCCTACACTGATGTCCCAGAAGCACTGGATAAACCGTGGCGTGGCATCACTGTGCCAGCTGGATGATTAAAATAATATCTCCTACTTTCTGTCTAGTATATACTTAACTTTCCTCAGGCCAGTGACTATAATCTCATAAACGTAGAGATTACAGGATCATAGTAACTGGTAGTTTCTATCTCCTCCTTATGCTGATGTATATGGTAGGGCCAGATAGGAATCTGAATAGGGATGAACCTTTCTCATACATCTACTGCATCCTCAAAGTCAGAGAATACAATCATGGTGTGAGGGATATTTGGGCCCTCATCTTAATAATCAATACTTCAGAGGCATCTCAAGGTATAGAACAAAGGCTTTATGCAGGAACTCATGAGTATCGGGCCGTTCCATAATGAATCAAATAAGTAGTACAGAATTGGGAGAGCCACTGTCCAGTAAATTCCTCTGATTTTTATACAGTCCAGAACAAAGAGAGTCCCAAGCCCACCCCTCTTTTCCTTTCCATACATTCTAATTGGTTATATATGCTTTACTTTCCTTATTTAGGAACTGGAATGTTGACAGCTTATAAATCAGACTACTTTCTACTTTCCCTTCCGCCCTCAGGCTTTGTTTAATTTACTCTATAGTCCTGAGAGATCTTCACTCCAATTGTCACACTCAATGGGACCTAGCTTTTGAACTGGAAGAGACTTTAAAGGGCATCAAATCTGATCTCATCATTTAACATTAGGAAACTCATGCCAAGAAACTGGTTATATGATTTCCCCAAGGATACCAAGATAATAAACAACAGAACCAAAATTTGAAACTCAGGTCCTTGGACTTCACCTCCCATTCTTTATTCCAAAGTTACATTGACCAATCCTCATTTGAAACAAATTGTCACACTGGGTGGAACTGGGACCTAAGAAGCAAATGTGGCCCTCTTTTACCTTTGCAATGTCTATAAAGTTGGACTGGGGAACGTCCTGCCTGTGGGCCATATAAGGCTTGTGAAATCACTTGTTCTGGCCCTGCCAAGGCAAAGTCCTGGCAACAACCTCTCATTGCTTTAGCTCTTTAAACTGATAAGTTTTTATGGCCTGCAAATGATGTTATAAGTATCCAAATGGCACTTGGCAAAAAAAAAAAAAAAGTTATCACTGCTATAAAGCCTGGTTACTTTGTTAAGTGACACAAAGCCATGCTTGATAACAAGTGTCCTTCCTTGAGTGACTTTCATTCTAATTGAATGCATATGGAAAATCACTTCTTGGGAAAATAATTTTCTTTAAGGAAAATAAGATGAATGTATCTATGAACCTCAGGATTCTTCTAAGACATATAAAATCATCAGGATTGATAAGGTATTAAAAAAAAATTTACTCGTTCTTTAAAAGGCCAATAAGGAACTAGAACCATTTTACTTTTTGAGAACTGTTTAATAGCTGTTTTAAAAAACAAAACAAAACATTTTTCATGTCCAAGGACAAGATTCTTTAAGACTGTTGCCTAATATACAAGGTGAGATTCTTTTTTAAAAAAATGAAACTTTAAAAATAAAACTTGCTTTATGTTGGTGGATGTTTTAAATAAAGGTAAAACCAGTCCAAAGTAAGAAGAAATAAGAAGGAATTTTTGAAAATTTAAATATTTATTTTCATTTCCAAATTTTCTGGTCATTTTATTTCTCTATCCATTGAGAAGACAAGAAAAACAATATCCATTACACATGTGAAGTCATGCTATAAATATTTTCACATTATTTGTTTTTCTTTCTCAAAGATGACCATGGGAGGTAATGCCTTGATGTGAAAGAGATTTGGATTTAAGTGAGGGTAAGCTGTACAAAATCACCAGTCTCACTTTCTCTTCCAGACCCATCTGGGTCCAGTGGCAAGATAGAAATCAGGACTACTAGAAATGGTGTTGGATGCACTGGGAAATTTTGGCCTTTAGTTATGTTGTCCCTATCCCTCCCCCCAAAAAGCAATAAAAATAAAGTGGGAAAAAAGCCCCAGGTTTAATCTGTACTCAATCAGGTCTCTCTGAAGGAGGATAACATTTTTTATCTAAGTTGGGTCTTTTACAGTTGATTATCATTACAACATTGCTGCTGTGTAAAATGTTCTAGTTCTGCTCACTTTACTTTTCATTAACTCATGTAAATCTTTCCAGCTTCTTCCCATTCCCCATTTGATGGGCATCCCTTCAGTTTCCAACTCTTTGCCGCTACAAAAAAAACAAAACAAAAAAACAAAAAACAACTGTGAATATTGTTGTACATATAGAGGGACCCTTTTCCTTTGATCTCTATGAAGTAAAGATCTAATAAGTGCATTGCTGGGTCAAATGGTATGCAGTTTCATAGCCGTTTGTGCTATAAAATACATAGTTCAAAATTGTTTTCCAGAATGGTTGGATCACTTCACAGCTTCACCAACAATGCGTTAGTTTACCTATTTTTCCACCTCCACCCTCTCACTCCACTTTTGTTATTTTCCTTTTCTATCATGTTAGTCAATCTGTTGGCTGTGAGTTGGTTCCACAGATTGTTTTAATAAGCATTTCCTCTAATTTTTAGTGATTTAAAGCATTTCTTCATATAATTATTGATAGCTTTGATGTCCTCTTCTGAAAGCTACCTATTCAAATCCTTTCATCATTTAGCAATTGGAAAGTGATTCTTATTTTTATAAATTTGGCTCAGTGCCCAATATATTTGAGAAATGGGAATTTTATCAAAGAAACTTGCTGTAAAATATTTCTCCCCAGTTTCCAACATTTTCTTTAATTTTGGATCTATAGATTTTTTTAAAAAATTTATTTTTGTGTGTGTGTGTAAAATCTTTTTAATGCAATTAAAGTGATCATTTTCACTTTCTGTGATCCTCTCTTTCTTGTTTGGCTATGAATGTTTCCCTTATTCATAGATCTGAGAAGTAATTTTTTCTAGGCCTAATTTACTTATGACATTTTTTTAAAAAAGCTTTTTATTTAAAAGTTTTTTATTTTCAAAACATATGCATAGTTTTCAACATTCACCCTTGCAAAACCTTGTGTTCCAATTTTTTTTCTCTTTCCATCCCTTCTCTTAGATGGCAAGTAATCCATTATATATTAAACATGTGCAATTCTTCTACACATATTTCCACAATTATCATGCTGCACAAAAAAATCAGATCAAAAAAGAAAAAAATGAAAAAACAAAATGCAATAAACAACAAAAAAAGTGAAAATACTGTTATGAACAACACTCAGTCCTTACAATCCTCTCTCTATCACAAGACCATTGGAACTGGCCTGAATCACCTTGCCATTGAAAGGAGCCACATCCTCCTCAGAACTGATCATCACATAATATTGTTGCTATGTACAATGTTCTTTTAATTCTGCTCACTTCACTCAGCATCAGTTCATATAAATCTCTCCAGGTCTTTCTGAAATCAACTTGCCATTGTTTCTTATAGAACAATAATATTCCATAACATTCATATACCATAACTTATTCAACCACTCTCGAACTGATGAGCATCCACTCAGTTTTCAGTTCCTTGCCACTACAAAAAGGGCTTATTTTTTGCACACATGGATCCTTTTCTCTCTATGATCTCTTTGAGATAGAGGCCTAACAGAGACACTGCTGGATCAAAGGGTATGCACAGTTTGATATTGCTTTCCAAAATGGTTGAATCAGTTCACAACTCTACCAGCAATGTATTAGTGTCCCAGTTTCCCACATCCCCTGACATTCATCATTATTTTTTCCTGAAATCTTAGCCAATCTGAGAGGTATGTAGTGGTATCTCAGAATTGTCTTAATTTTCATTTTTCTGACCAATATTTAGAGCATTTTTTCATATGACTAGAAATGATTTTAATTTCATCTTCTGAAAATTGTCTATTCAAATCTTTTGACCATTTATATATCATTCTTTGTCTAAATCATTTACCCACTTGGAGCTTATCTTGATATGATATTAAATGTTGGTCTGTACTTAGTTTCTGCCACCCTGATTTCTGATTTTCCCAGTAATTTTTTGTCAAACAGTGAGTTCCTGCCCTAATAGCTTATATCTTTTGAGTTTTTCAAACACTAATCTACTGTGGTCATATACCTCTCCCTGCAGGTAGATTCTCAAGTACCACTGTCTAGTTATTTTAAATAGAAATTTCCTATCTCTTCCTACTGGCTTTTTGTTGGTAATATTTAGAAATGTTGATGAAGTATGTGGGTTTATTTTATATGCTGAAACTTTGCTAAAGTTGTTTTAATATTTTAGTTAATTCTCTAATTATACTACAATATCTGCAAAAAATGGTTTGTTTCTTATTCTTAATTCCTTCAATTTCCTTTTCTTGTCTTTTGTCTAAAGCTAGTATATTTTGTGCAATATTAAACAACAGTGTTGATAATGGACATCTTTGCTTCACCCTTGACCTTACTGGGAAGATTTTTAGTTTATCTACATTACCAATAATTCTTGCTTTAAAAAAATTAGAAATTATTTTAAGAAAAGCTGTGCTATGTTTGTGGCAGCCCTTTTTGTAGTGGCTAGAAACTGGAAACTGAAGGGATGCCCATCAATTGGAGAGTGGCTGAATAAATTATGGTATATGAATGTTATGGAATATTATTGCTCTGTAAGAAACGACCAGCAGGACGATTTCAGAGAGGCCTGGAGGGACTTGCATGAACTGATGCTGAGTGAAATGAGCACCAGGAGATCATCATACACAGCAACAACAGTATTACATGATGATCAATTCTGATGGACATGGCTCTCTGCAACAAAGAATTGTCTCAAACCAGTTCCAATTGTTCACTGAAGAAAACCATATACACCCAGAGAGACGGAAATGAAATATGGACCACAATGTAACATTTTCATGATCTCTATTGACATTTGCTTGCATTGTGTTGCCTTTCTCTGATTCTTTTTTTTCTTGTAGATAGGATTTTTCTTGCATAACTTGTCAAGCATTTCAACATTATTAACATGTAGTGGACTTCCTGCCATCTAGGGGAGGGGAGGGGACTGGGGGTAAAATTTGTAATGGAAAGCTTTGTAAAGATCAATGTTGGGGAACTACCCATATATATGTTATACAAATAAAAAGCTTTAATTAAAAAAAAAAAAAGCTGTGCTTATTTCCATGTTTCCGATTGTCTTTAAGATGATTGTTGCATTTTGTCAAAAAATTTCTGTGTCTATCAATATAATCGTATTTTTGTTTTTGTTATGGCCAATTATCCTTAGTTTTCCTCATATTGAACCAGCCCTGCATTCCTGGTATAAATTCAACCTGAACACAGTATGTGATTTTTGTTTTGTATTACTATGGTCTCCTTGGTTTTGCTTTCTCTGACTTAGATATAAAAACAAACAAACAAAAAAAACCCATTTATGTCATAGAAGAAATTTAGGAAGATTCCTTATTTTTTTCAAATAGTTTCTATAGATTGTTCTTTAAATGCTTGGTAGAATTTGCTTGTAAATTCATCTGGACTTAAGGAATTTTTTCTTTGTGAGCTCACATATGTTTCAATTTCTAAGGTAGAGTTATTTAAGTATTCTGTGTAAATTAGGGCAATTTATGTTTTTGTAAATATTAATTTCATTTAGATTGTCAATTTTATTGGCATATAATTGGGCAAAGTAGTTGCTTATAATTAATTTCATTTAAATTTTTCATTTTTAACACTGATAATTTGATTCTTTTTAATCAACTTAACCAATGACCTGTTTCTTAGTTTTTTGTTTCATAAAGCCAGCTTCTAGTTTTATTCTTTTTTTTTTTTAACTTTATTAGCCTCTCTTTTGATTTTCAGGATTTCCATTTTGGTGTTAATTGGGAATTTTTAATCTGTTCTATTTCTAGTTTTTTAGTCGCATGCCTAATTCATTTATCTGCTCTTTCTTTTATTGATCTAAGCATTTAGATATAGTTTTCTCCTAAAGTACTGCTTTGGCTGAATCCCACAAATGTCGATATGTTCTCTCCATACACTCATTATCTTGAAATTGTTTCTATTTGTTTTTTGTTACTCATTCTTTAGGATTAGATTATTTCATTTGCAATTAGTTTTTAATCTATGACCCAAATGACCTCTATTGAATAATTTTTATTACACTGGTCCAAAAATGTTACATTAAATATTTCTGCTTTTTTAGGTTATGCCTTAATACAAGTTTTTTAAAGGTGTCTTGAAGAGCTGAGAAAGTCATACTTCTATTCCCCTTTAGTATTTTCCAGAGATCTATCATATTTTTTTTCTAAAATTGTTTAATTCCTTTCTTTTATAGTTGATATATCTAGTTCTGAGAAAGATGGAGGCCCCATTCTAGTGTTTTACTATTTTTCCTGTTATTCATATAACTTTTTCTTCCAGAACTTGGATGCTATGAAATTTCTTGTCCATGTTTAGTATTGATATTAACTCATTATCTTTGCTCCTTTGAACAAGATGCAATTTTTCTGCTTATTTTTTAATAAGGTCTATTGCTTTTGTCTGAAATAATTTTCATGCCTGCATTTTGTTTTTACTTCAACTAAAGCATGGTAGATTGTGCTCCAGCCTCTCATTTTAACTCTGTGTTTTTCCTATTTCAAGTCTCGTTAAAAAAAAAAAAAAAAAAAAAAAGTTGGATTTTGGTTTCTAAACTATACTGTTTCCATCTTATGTTTATTTCATTCACATTTAGTTGATAGGTATTTGTATTTTCTTACATTCTATTCTCTCCTATCAACTTTTAAAAACATTGTCCCCATCTCAAATGTCTATTTTGCTTCCGACCAGTCTCCCCTTAATGTACTCCTTTCTCTTATCCTCTCCTTCTCTTAGCTCCTTTCTCTTTCACACATACAAACGTATTGATTTTTCCCTTTGAATCAGTTCAGATGAGAATAAAATTAGTTTCATCCTGCTACCTTCACTATAAAAACTTTTGTGAGATAATTATCCCCATTCTTTTTCCCTCCTTCCTCCCCATTCCTCTTTCTCATGTTCCTTTCTTTTGAGATCATTCCAATTATGATGGACACACTGATGCTCTTTGTAAGTAGATTCCTTCTAGCTGCCCTGAGAATAATAATTCAGTGTGTCACATGTATCATCTTCCCTTTTGGGAATGTACACATTTTAATCTTATTCAGTTTCTTATGATTTTTCACTCATTTGCTTTTTGTGTTTAAATCTATTTGACTATCACATATTCTATCCAATCTCTGATCTTTTCATCAGATATGCTTGAAATTCCTCTATTTCATTGCATATCCATCTCCCTCTCCCCCTCCTTAGGATTTTATTGTTTTGCTGGGTAGGTTATTCTTAGTTATAATTCCAGTTCTTGTCTTTTAGAATACCATATACCAAGCTCTTCACTCCTTTGATGTGGGAGCTGCTAAATCTTTTGTGATCCTGACTGTGGCTTCACAGGTGCTGTGTTTTCTCCTTGATTTGGGAGCTCTGGAATTTGGCTATAATATTCCTGGGAGTTTTCATTTGGGATCTTTTCAGTGAATAATCAGTAGATTCTTTCAATTTTTATTTTGCCTCCTGGCAACTCAAAAGAATTTTCCTTGATAATTTTTTGAAAAGTGATGTCTAGGTTCTTTTTCTTCTATTTTATTGTGGCTTTCAGGTAGTCAATTTTTCTCCCCTCTCATAATCAGGAATAACTTTATTTGAATTACTAGCCATAACTTGATACTAAGAGTTTACATAACAATCATTCGTTTTGATGAGACCACACAAGCATTTGCCTCATCCTGTTTTATATCATCTCGTGTTATCCTCTCCAGTGGGAACACTCTCCTCCCTCTTGAAGATAGTTCTGAAACAAAAGGATATTAGTGACAAATAGACAAAAAACCCCAAAGTACTAGTGGCCTCATCTTTATAATTTCACTACCAATTATGAATTATGTTGTTAGACTGGTCTTCGGAATTGATTTTTTTCCACTCTTTTTAAAAGTCTCATGCTAATCAATTTGCAAACCTGCACTGCTTAAGCACCTCACTACATCCCTCACATAGCCCAAGGCCACCCTGGTTCTGGGAACACACTAAGAACTGCTTCATCTCATAGTGGCAGGGATCCAATTGCTACTGCAGCGGCTGGTGGCACCCTGGCTGGGCTCCCCGAGGCTCCTGGTAGGTGGTGTCAGGTGGCACAGGCTCAGCATTACTCCCACCACTGGAGTTACCAATAATGGCATGACCAAGAGTATGGCTGACAGCTAAGCCCACGGCTATTCCAGATGGTAGCCATTTGGGTCGTCAAACCTGGCAGCCTGGGTGCAGCTGCAGATGGTGGGACTGCTACTGGAGGATAAACTGCTGGTGCAGCCCTTGCTGGGGGAGGGGAGGAGGAGGGCCAACTGATTGGGGGGAGAGGGGGAGCACCCAGGAGGTCTAGCTCCTGCATCTGTATGGCAAGTTCGACTCCTATGGTCTGAAGTCCTGGGGAGAAGTGCTAGTCAAATAATTCTAAAATGATCTCTCCTTGATCTATTTTCCAGATCTGTTGTTTTCCAATAAGATATTTCACATTTTTTTCCAGTCTTTTGGCTTTATTTTTTTCTTACCAAATCATGGAATTGTTAACTTCCACTTGACCATTTTTAAGGAATTCTTTTCTTCAAGGAGGATTTGTACCTTTTTTTTTTTTTAACCATTTGATCAATCTCATTTTCAAGTTATTTTCTTCAGTACTTTTTTAAATAACTTAGACTAAGCTATTCTCTTTTCATAATTTTTTTCTTGCATTACTCATTTCTTTGCCTAATTATTCTTCTACCTCTATTTTTTTAAAAAAGAAATCTTTCTCTAACTCTTCTGGGAATTCTTGTTGGGCATATGTCCCGATATGCATTTTTTTTTCCTTTCAGATATTGCTGGTAGCTGTTTTCAAGTTATAGCTGTCTTTGTTTTGTGTCCTGAGTTTCTTTCACTGTCGTTGCTTTTTATTGTCAGTTTCTTTTCTTTTTTCTTTTTTCCTGTTTGCTTTCTCCCCCTATTTCTTAACTTCTTATCTCTGTGGGGGAACCATTCCTGAACTTCAGGCTTTTATGTCCTGTTGTTTTCACAGCTAGATTTGGAGGGAGTTTGTAAATTTTGGATACTCCTAAAGCAATGAGATCTGGGAATAAGTATGGTCACTGCCCTCTTGGTTTGTGCTCTGTTTGAACTAGGTAATGGGCAGTAGAATTGCCAATGGCACTTAATTCAGTACTCAGTTCTAGCATAGGGGTTTCCTGTGATTTTTCTGTCCAGTGTTCAATCCTCTTACTGTCACTGTCCCAATAACACTGCTACTGATACCTCCTGGCCCAAAGCCAAATGTCTCTTCTACAATGCCCAGGTCTCAGCCATCCTTCAATCCGTCTCTGCAGATTACTTTTTCCTATCATTCTAAGCTGTTCTGGGCTAAAAAAAAAAAAAAAAAAGACTCACTGTGACATTTTGTGGTCATACCACCTAAATTTCAATTTGACAAATTTTTAAAAGTTTTTTAAGAGAGTAATGTTGGGAGAGTTCAGCAAAAATGCTCTACTTTGCCACATCTTCAAATATCTGAAATGTTTTTAATGCCAGAAAATTTTGCTCTCCATGCATTTTTGGATAAATCAGGTTGTGTGTGTTTCAGTGAATGCCCAATCACTGGATCTAAAAAAGAGATAGGAATATTTCATTATAAGTTTTGCCCAAGAAAAACAAGCTGTACAAGTTATAGCTATAAGGACAAAAGATCCCCCTTGCCTTGCTGGTGGATTGATATTATGTCAGGAGACATAATGAGGATAGCAAGTAAAAAAGTACTGTAAAGAAAGCATCTAAAACCATTGCTTTGCTTTCTGCTTGTAAGGGATATAGGGGTCCATTCAAAGAGAAAGCTCTACGGAGTTTCATACCTTAAAGCAAATTATATAAATATAAAAATAGGCTATTAGGAATTTGCTAAGTTTTGGAACAACTATATTAAAATCAGTAAAATAAGAGACAAAGTCCAGCCTGCAGTCAAAAGTAAAAGGAGAGAAAGAGTTTTTACTTCCCTAAAGCCACAAGGGTCAATGAATAATTTTTGTCTTCTAAAAAAATCTGAAATTGTAGGTTGCTTAAAATTCACTATCATTGTATGTGTATCCACAAAGTAATGGAGTAATATGCTCTCCCCAAACCATGGTGAATTAAGAGGTTAGAGATTAGTTTAGTTAAATACTGGGGTCTGTTCTACAAACATCCAGATGATGATTCTCATCATGGATTTAGAACTGGAAAAGACACAAAGAGCATTACATCCAACCCTGTCATTTTGAAGATGAGGAAGCTGGGCCCCAAAGAAGTTAAGTGACTTGCCTAGTCAGTCCCAGAGATAGATTCAACCTTAGGTCTTGCTTGACTCCAGGTCCAATGTTTTATTACTGGGTCACCATCCACCTCTATGAGGAAAATGTTTTATAATCTTAAAAGCACTGGAGAATGAGTTGCTGTTTTTCTCCTTTCTTCTCCTCTACTTCTATCTCATGATATTCCTCATCTGTGAAGATACTCTGTTATTTTCAAAATTAGGATAATGAAGTTCACTGCCATATGAGTCAGGCAGCTCTATCCTAATTAGAAAGCTTCTTGACTCCAAATGTAGCACTCATTCTGTTACCTAATTAAAGCCAATAGACTATACCTGTTGCAAACAATTTTGGGAATAAGTACAAATAATAAAAAGAAAAATTGATCAATTTTTGCTGAAGATTTTAATTATCTTTGAACACAAAAAAAATATTGATGTAGAGTGACTCTCAGTAGGGTTTTTCCCTTGGCTTATCAAAAGGCACTGTCCTTTCTCCTTTTGATCCAGATTTTCCTTTTTCTATTTGTACATAATTTAAAATTATCCTAGCTTTGTAATTTATACAGCATATTCTTCTGCTTTTGAGATTCCAATTTTGTTGTTAATTAGAAAGTGATTATTTTTACCTATTATAATATGAATTTGCAGTGAGGCTTTTGAGGTCAGAATTATCAAGTTATGTGTTTTAGAATTTACTTTGTATACTGTATACATTTAATGAACAGAATTAAATACACTATATCCAATTTCTGAAAAGCTGGGATATTTTCTTTCTCTCCAAAATTTCCCTGAGATATTATGATATTTTCTATAATAGTTAAGAGCATGATGAAATTAAGAGTATATATGATGAACTCTGCTATTGCAATAAAGGAGAAATTAGACTACTTGAATATTAATGGAAAATATTTCTTTGAGTAGAGGGCCAAAAAATATATCAGTAAAACAACTAAAATACAAAAGGTCTTATTTTAAATATATTCATAACATAAAACACAAAACAAAATAAAATCTAGAGACTTAGAAGTCTGAGGCTAGTATCTCATCATCACCGTAATTTTAAGAACTTCCAAGAGAAGCTAACAGATCTCTACTTTGTAGCTTATTTCCTCAAAAAATTTTAATGTTTAAAATTTAGATTTAAACCCAATTCTTGCTATGCTCATACTTTCATCTAAAATGTTACTAAGATCATAATTAGGAATGATCTTTGGGAGTTAATATAATCCTATCCTAGTGGCAACATATTAACTGATAAATTTAAGAACATATAAATTAGTGTTGAGAGTAACCCAAATCTTTGTGTTTAAGAGAAATTATAGCAAAAAAATATATTTTTTGTTACTTTCTTTGACTGGGCTTAATCAGGAGAAAAAATTTATCATCTAATTTTATGTTCAGGCACTGCCTAGCTTAGAGATAACATAGAAAATCTATTTCTTTGATTAAGAAACTTCATTGTGAGACTTGAGATATAATGGTTTGGACAGTTTCCTTAACTTCTCCTGGCTTTGAAGTCCACGACTTTGTAGGGGAGTGAGGGCCATTGGAGGCAGGTGAATCTGCATAAAGAAAAAAACACGTGTCAGAGTGAAAACCAAAAGATGGTGTTTTGCCTTTCTTAAAAACAGTAGTGTATCTGTCAGATTGGCTAAAATGACAGGAAAAGTTAATGATGAATGTTGGAGGGGATGTGGGAGGGCTGGGACACTGATGCATTGTTGGTGGAGCTGTGAACGGATACAGCCATTCTGGAGAACAATTTGGAGCTATGCTCAAAAAATTATCAAACTGTGCATACTCTTTGACCCAGCAGCATTTCTATTGGGCTTATATCCCAAAGAAATCATAAAGGAAGGAAAAGGCCCCACATGTGCAAGAATGTTTGTGGCAGCCCTTTTTGTGGTGGCTAGAAACTGGAAATTGAATAGATGCCCTTCAATTGGAGAATGGCTGAATAAATTATGGTATATGAATATTATGGAATATTATTGTTGTGTAAGAAATGACCAGCAAGATGATTTCAGAGAGGACTGGAGAGACTTACATGAACTGATGCTGAGTGAAATGAGCAGAACCAGGAGATCATTATACATGGCAACAACAGTACTATATGACAATCAATTCTGATGGACATGGCTCTCTTCAACAATGAAATGTTTCAAACCACCTCCAATTGTTCACTGAAGAAAGCCATATACACCCAGAGAGAGGGATGTGAAATGTGGACCACAATATAACATTCTCATACTCCTTGATTGATGTTTGCTTACATTGTGTTTCCTTTATCTGATATATCATTTGTGTAGACAAGATTTTTCTTGCACAACAATGACAAGTTTGGAAATATATATACATATATTCGATTTACCAATATTTTAACATAATTAACATGTAGTGGATATCCTGCCATCTAGGGGAGGGGTGGGGAGTTGGGGGAAAAATTTGTAACGGAAAGCTATGTAAGGGTTATTGTTGAAGAATTACCCACACATATGTTATGCAAATAATATAAAAAAAATAAAATTTAAAAAAAAAAAAAACAGTGTATGAACCAGGTTCCCCACCATTGGATAAACGAAAGAAAAGGAACTTTTTAAGAGGGTGGTGGTAATGCTACTTCACTTCCAAAACATTCTGCAGATGCTCTCCTTCCCTCCCCTTCCCCCAGTTTCTGAATAGAAAATCTCAACTTAGAGTAGGGGTTCTAAAGTTGAGGTCCGTGGACCTCTACCTATGAACCTTTAAATAGAGATTTCAGAAAGTCAGTGCATTTGAACAAGAAAAATATATCTTAAATTTCCATTAACTTCTAACTGAAATTTAACATTTTTTTAAATGAATAAAAGACATTTTCAAAAGGGGTCCATCATTTTTACTAGACTCTCAAAAGAGTTCAAGGCACAAAAAAGGTTAAGAACTCCCAGATCTAGAGACTAAGTTGTTAACTGCCTTGGCAATAGTTATCATGCACCCCAAAAATCACCAGTCACATAAGTATGAAAGCTCAGAAATTACCAGGTTTGGGTGATACAGTGGATAAGTACCAACATTTGGAGATTGGATTGAGACTTACTGGTCTTGGATATGGGATTTGATAATGCAATCCTATTTCAATTCTTGCTGTGCATTCATCTATACATTGTTTGATTAGTTCTGAATCTGTAAGCTGTTGGAATGGGAAAATGAAATTAAAAAAGTGTTAGTGTATTCCAATGCGGAAGAACTTGCCTATTTTAAAAAAATTTCCTCATGGATGCAACTAACAAATTCAATGTTGATAATGGAAAAGCTTACATTTTATTATGCTGATTGAATTCTAAAGTAACACCATGATCTCAGCTTGGGCTGCTTTAGAAATGCTACCTGAAACTGGAAATTGAGTAAATACCCATCAGGGAAGGAATGGCTGAATAAGTTCTGGTATATGAATGTAATAAATTATTATTATTCTATAAAAAATGATGAGCAGGCTGATTTCAGAAAAGCCTGGAAAGATTTACATGAACTGATACTGAGTAAAGCTAGCAGAATCAAGAGCACAATGTACATGGTAACAACATTATGTGACTTGACTTTTTCCAACAATGTGGTGATTCAACACAATTTTGATAGACTTAGGATGAAAAATCTAGAAAGAGAACTATAGAGATTGAATGTGGATCAAAGCACAGTATTTTCACCTTTTTTTGTCTTGTCTGCTTTTTCTTTCTCGTGATTTTTTCCCTTTTGGTCTGATTTTTCTTGCACAATATGACAAATATGGAAATATACTTAAAAGGATTGCACATATTTAACCTATATCAGATTGTTCGCTGTCTTGAAGAGAAAGGAGGTAAGGAAAGGAGGGAGAAAAATTTGGAACATAAAGTCTTACAAAAATGAATGTTGAAAACTATCTTTACATGTATTTTGAAAAATAAAATACTAAAAAAAAAAAAAAGAAAGAAATCCTACCTGAGAACAATCAGAAAGTAATTTATTTCTGCCAAGCATTCTAGTTTGAAGGCTAGAAAAGGGGACCTTTCAAATTCCAAAAATGGTCTATATGTGGTCAGCAAAAGCAGTTCAATTTCAGGGAAGGTGATGGTGTTTTAAAAACATAAAGCTAAATATAAGGGGCCAAAATTATGATGCTTACTCAAATTTTACACTAGGACTCTGAAAAAAAAATTCCAAGTTGTATCAGTCCACCAAAGAACTTCAGAGTAATTATATGGTCTGTGTCAAGTCTGTCTTGGATATTCTATTTCTAACTGGACTGATGGAAGACAAGTTCTGAGAACAGTGACATTTTTGAAACTAGCAACTGATTCTCCCAGAATAAAAACTTGGCTTTCTTTCTCTTTTGAAGCGCAAAGGCAAAGTCAGGTAGTCTCAGTTTCCCTGTTATGAGAAGCTATTACTGTGACATCCATTTTAGTAACAAATTGCAAAATTTCTCCCTTGAGATTTTTTGCACTGGGGCAGCTAGGTGGTACAGTGGATAGAGCACCAGCCCTGAAGTCAGGAGGACCTGAGTTTAAATGTGATCTCAGACACTTAATACTTCCTAACTGTGTGACCCTGAACAAGTCACTTAACCCCAATTGCCTCAAAAAAAAAAAAAAAAGATTTTTTGCACTTCATGAAATGTCTTTGAACTAGAAAGTTTTCATAGGGAGAAACAGCAATTCTTCTCATATGAGTGAAAGGAGTTGGTGGGGGAGGGGAGAGAGGGAAGGGAAAAAGGAGGTTGGGGGGAAATGATAGTAAATATATATATATATATATTTTTTAAATTTTTATTTATTTTTTTTAATTGAAGCTTTTTATTTGTATAACATATGTATGGGTAGTTCTCCAACATTGATCTTTACAAAGCTTTCCATTACAAATTTTACCCCCAGTCTCCTCCCCTCCCCTAGATGGCAGGAAGTCCACTACATGCTAATAATGTTGAAATGCTTGAGAAGTTATGCAAGAAAAATCCTATCTACAAGAAAAAGAAAAAAGAATCAGAGAAAGGCAACACAATGCAAACAAATGTCAGTAGAGATCATGAAAATGTTATGTTGTGGTCCATATTTCATTTCCCTCTCTCTGGGTGTATATGGTTTTCTTCAGTGAACAATTGGAACTGGTTTGAGACAATTCTTTGTTGCAGAGAGCCATGTCCATCAGAATTGATCATCATGTAATACTGTTGTTGCTGTGTATGATGATCTCCTGGTTCTGCTCGTTTCACTCAGCGTCAGTTCATGCAAGTCAACCTTTCTGCAGGATATTATATATGCATCTTCAAATACATATTTGGCAGTATTAAATGGATGTGGTGTGGTGAGCAGGGTTATTCAGCCACTACTATTGGTCCCTTCCCCTTTCTGATTCATTGCTCACAACAGTTTCTTGAGTATAAAACACTTTGGAAAGTAACAAAGGAATTGTAATTCTTTTTATCATTTTCTTAGCTACAAATCCCCAGCCAAACAGAGAGCTTCTGGTCAAATACCTCACTGTATCTCTTCTCTCAGAATAATCCTCCCCTCAGCCAACACTTTAATGAAAAGTATCTTTTTTTTTTTTTTAATTTCTTACTTTTTTTTTTAATTAAAGCTTTTTATTTGTATAACATATGTATGGTTAGTTCCCCAGCATTGATCTTTACAAAGCTTTCCATTACAAATTTTACCCCCAGTCTCCTCCCCTCCCCTAGATGGCAGGAAGTCCACTACATGTTAATAATGTTGAAATTCTTGAGAAGTTATGCAAGAAAAATCCTATCTACAAGAAAAAAAAAAAAAAGAATCAGAGAAAGGCAACACAATGCAAGCAAATGTCAATAGAGATCATGAAAATGTTACGTTGTGGTCCATATTTCATTTCCCTCTCTCTGGGTGTATATGGTTTTCTTCAGTGAACAATTGGAACTGGTTTGAGACAATTCTTTGTTGCAGAGAGCCATGTCCATCAGAATTGATCATCATGTAATACTGTTGTTGCTGTGTATGATGATCTCCTGGTTCTGCTCGTTTCACTCAGCGTCAGTTCATGCAAGTCTCTCCAGGCCTCTCTGAAATCGTCCTGCTGGTCGTTTCTTACAGAGCAATAATATTCCATAACATTCATATACCACAATTTATTCAGCCACTCTCCAATTGATGGGCATCCCTTCAGTTTCCAGTTTCTAGCCACCACAAAAAGGGCCGCCACAAACATTATTGCACATGTGGGGCCCTTTCCCTCCTCTAAGATCTCTTTGGGATATAGTCCCAGTAGAAACACTGCTGGGTCAAAGGGTATGTACAGTTTAACAACTTTTTGGGCATAGTTCCAAGTTGCTCTCCAGAATGGTTGGATCCGTTCACAGTTCCACCAACAATGTATCAGTGTCCCAGTTTTCCCACATCCCCTCCAACATTCGTCGTTATCTTTTCCTGTCATTTTAGCCAATCTGACAGGTGTGTAGTGGTAGAATGATAGTAAATATATCTCGTAAATAATTGTAAAAAGTGTTCCATAGTGCTAAAAGGCTTGATGGCGCTTCCTCCTAATTAACAGTTCCTCAGATCAGTGACTCCTTGAACCAATCCAACCTGGGACAAATCCCATCCCCAAAAAAACCACTTCCTGAAAATGCAAAAGTAAATTTAAAACTTAACTTTAATTAGGATGAATAAATGTGATTTAAACCTTTATTAATACTAACAATATTATAAAGCATATTATAGGTGCTATGTAGGAAAAAAAAATTAAGGCACCAAGGTTTCTTCTGAAGTTTATATTTTAATTCAAACAACTATTAAGTACATACTATATGTATGAAAATGTAATAGAAATATAAAGGACTTAGCTAGGCTCTGTCCTTCAGAAGCCTGTGTTCTTCTAAAGGATGGAAGATGTATGTAATTAGTAGGTTGGAAGAGGGGAAAAAAAGACAATACAAGGTACTCTGGAAAAATCTGAATGGAGGCTTGAAGGAACCATAAAAATTTTGAAAGGCAGAAATTAAAAGAATGAAATTTCAGGCATAAGGGATGATCTACACCAAAGAAAGGAAGTTGAGTCTGAAATCCATTTCAACTAAAACCTACTTTGTGAAAGGGAATGGAATAAAATAAGGCGAATGTATGGTGAAATCAGATTGTAGAGGGCTTTAAATGCTAAGGATTATGTACTTTTCCTTGATACAATAAGGAATAGCCAAAAGGTTACTGAGCATTTTATAAAAAAAAGCATAGATACCATATTTTAAGAAATCATAAATGGAGACCCCTCAGGTCAATTAGATAGAAAGGTAATGTGAAAATAGCAAGAATCCACTAGTCACCTCATAAAAGAAATCTGAAAATGAAATCTATGACACAATGAAGATTTTTTCATAAATTATAGGAAGAACTGGAAATATAAGACTTACATAATTGAACTTGGAGAATATCTTAGTTAATATGTAACCAATATAATATAATCAATAATACATTATAAGCTTTACGTACCAAAGGAATTCAGAGAAGAATTATACTGATAGGAGACAAAGAATCACAGAATTTCATTTGAAAAGGAGGGCTACCAATCCAATTCTAACAAGAATTGTTATTTATAATTTATCTGCGAAATGGGCATTCAGTTTTGCTTAAAGAACTCTAGTGAAAGGAACCTACTATCTCATAAAGAATACCATTCTATTTTTGGATAGTTCAAATTATGTTTTGTTTTTTGTTTTTTTAAATCATAGCCCCTATTTGTCCATTTGATTATTCAACCCCTTTCCTTCCTCTATTTTTACTTTCCTTTTTTTTTTCCCCCTTGAGATGGCCAAATTATAAAATTGTCTCAGGTCTTTTGTCTAATTTAAACTCCCTCTATGACCTTTAAAGGAGGATACATTTTTTTCTTCCCTCCCATCAGAATATAAATCCTTCCTCTTCATGTGATGCCTTCCAAATGCCCAAATGTATTTAATTTTCTTTCAAGCTTTGTTTGCAATTCAGTTATCTACTAAATTCTGATTTTTCCATTAGGAATCCTGGGAAGCATTCTTATTTCATTAAAGACCCATCACTTTCTTCTGTAAGATTATACTCAACTTTTCTATGCAGTTTAATCTTCATTATAATCCTGTTTTGCCTTCTGAAAAATATTCAAAGTCCTCTTTTCCTTTACGGTGATAACTGCTAGGTTTTGTGTGAACTTGTTTATGGCCTCTTAGTATATGAACTTTTTCTTTAGATCGTTTACAAATTTTTTTCTTTGGCTAAAAGTTCTGAATTTGGGCTACAGGTTCATTCCTGTTAGTTTTCATTTGGAGATTTCTTTCAGGAGGTGATCAGCAGATTTTTTCAATTTTTACTTTATTTTCTGGTTCTAATGGATCTTGAAAGTTTCCATTCATGTTTTCTTGAAATAATAAATACTATGTAAACTTTTTGTATGGTCAAGGTAAAAGTGAGTAGAATACTTCAGTTATGGGTGATAAGCTTTGCAAAGGAATGGAAGAAGGAAACTGAATGACATTTTATAGGGAACATCATGTAGATCAGTTTAGCTGGATTATGTTGAGGGGAGTATTGTGGAATTAGCATGGAAAGAAAGGCTGTTGACAGATAATGGATGACTTTATATACCAAACTAACTTTATATACCAAACTTCAACTTGGAAGCCACTGAAGTTTTTTGAACAGTGGAATGATATGGTCAAACCTACATTTTAAGTATATCCATGTGACAGCTATGTTGATGATGAATTGGAAAAAAATCCAAAGAGGGTGGCAGGTTAAGAAGCTGTTACAGTAGCCTGGTGAGAAGATCTTGCCCTTGATGGCCACGTGAAGGGAGATAAGAAAACATGGGAGACAAGATTTGACTATGGTGAGTGAGAGAATAAAAAGCCTCTGCCCATCTGGTACTTACTGGTTAGTAAGGGGCATAAAATATACACAGATAATTAAAATCCAACAAGTCATCTCTTATAACAAAAATATTTTAAAGGAAAAAAAAACAGTTGATAAAGCCACAGTGATGGTATGAAATTCCCACCTCATTGATAAAGGATAGAGGTGTATTTTCTAATTCTTTTCCAGGATGATGCTTGGCATAATTGTGTATCACTCAGTTTCATTTTATTCTTCTTTTCACATTGTTCTCATTATGCTATGTCATGTTTTCTTGGATCTGCCACTTCACTATACATCAATAATAGAAGTTTTGTTATCCTTCTTTGAATGGCTAGATTACTTTGCAGCCATATCAAGGGGATATTAGTACATCTGTTTTCCCTTTGTCCCTCCAACGTGAATAATTTTTATCTTATGTCCACTTCATTAATTTCCTGGATGTGAGGTTAAAAGTCAGAATTGTTTTAATTTGTGATTTCTCTTTCTAATTTTCCTATCTCTATCTACTTGTCCTTTTGCTACTGTTTACAAACATGCTTAGTTGCCCAAAAAATTCTTAACTTGATACTACCACCCTCAACTCTTTCCCTTTTTTCCTCCTCTCTCTCACAGTCAAATTTCCAGAAAGAATTTCATTGTTTTTAGTTTCTCATCTCACTTCTACTCCTGCAATCTGACTTCCAATGTCACTACTTAATTATATTGTGCAGCAGAAAAAGCATTGAAATTGGAGTTGGAAAACTATATTATAAAGCAGCGGTCATCAAAACCGTTTGGTACTGGCTAAGAAATAGAACAGTCGATCAGTGGCACAGGATAGGATATCCGGACTATCTAGCCAATAACCTTAACAATCTAGTATTCGATAAACCCAAAGACCCCAGCTTTTGGGATAAATACTCACTATTCGGCAAAAACTGCTGGGAAAATTGGAAACTAGTGTGGAAGAAATTAGGGCTTGACCCATACCTAACACCACATACCAAGATAAGATCTAAATGGGTTCATGATCTAGATATAAAAAGGGACTTTGTAAGCAAGTTAGAGGAACATAATATAGTTTATCTCTCAGACCTGTGGAGATGGAATAAATTTATGTCCAAAGAAGACCTGGAACTCCTAATTGAACACCAGATGGATAATTTTGATTATATTAAGTTAAAAAGTTTCTGTACAAACAAAACAAATGCAGACAAGATTAGGAGGGAAGCATCAAATTGGGAAATCATCTTTACATTTAATGGTTCTGATAAAGGCCTCATTTCTAAAATATATAGAGAATTGTCTCATATATATAAGAATTCAAGCCACTCTTCAATAGATAAGTGGTCAAGGGATATGAACAGACAATTTTCAGATGATGAAATTAAAACCATCTCTAGTCATGAAAAGTTGCTCCAAATCACTATTGATCAGAGAAATGCAAATTAAGACAACTCTGAGGTACCACTACACCCCTGTCAGATTGGCTAAAATGACAGGAAAAGATATCGATGAATGTTGGAGGGGATGTGAGAAAACTGGGACACTAATACATTGTTGGTGGAATTGTGAACGGATCCAAACATTCTGGAAAGCAATTTGGAGCTATGCTCAAAAAGTTGTCAAACTGTGCATACCCTTTGACCCAGCAGTGTTTCTACTGGGCCTATATCCCAAA